>JABXWE010049078.1:0-11811 GCA_014611495.1 Limonius californicus
ATGCAAGCTCCTCGTTTGCTATATTTAATTCTATTTTTTCTATACAGGGTGGGCCAAAACGGACCGGCAATATTTCAAATATGAATTCCAGAATTTATTTAGATTCGAAAAGTTCATATAAACACATGTCCTAAACGTAACCGTTAACGAGTTATACGAACAATTTTAGTTCAACGAATTCTATGAAGTAAATCATTTTTTAATACATTTTTATAATTTTATTTAGAAGAAATGTTCAAAATTATCTCCATTGTGTTCGATACACAAAGCCGTACGGCGCAGAAGAGATCGCTGCGTTCTTAATATGGTTGCTGGGTTATTCTTAATAATATCAGCAGCTTGCTGAATTCTTTGGCGTAATTCTTCTACCGCGTGCACTTCAGTTGCATAAACAATCTGCTTCATGTGCTCCCAAAGAAGAAAATTTAATGAAGTCAGGTCCGCCGAACGCGGTGGCCATACTACGGGTCCTCCTACTCCAATCCATCTTCCCGGAAAATGTGCGTTAAGCCAAGCTCTAACACGAAGGCAAAATGCGCTGGTGTTGATACCATATTGCACGTCTAATATTTAATGGCACATCTTTCAGTAATAAGGGTAAAGGGTTTTCTAGAAAGTATTTTATTATATATTATATTTGAAAATATTATTGGCATTGTGAATCACTTGTGAATAACGATGGGAATAATGATGTAGAGAAAAAGCCAATAACTTCAGTATCACAGTAATAAACTAACAAGTTACTAACAATAATTTGTTAAAACGATCTTAAAATGTTACCAAACAAACGACGCTATCAGTATTTCAGAAATTCTTTGAATTTAAATTTTAACCACATAAATTATGCAATAAATCTTTGTTTTAATATATTACAGCCTACTGTATTCTTTGGCGTAAATCTTTTACCGTGTGCAATTCAATTGCATAAACAATCTGTTTCATGTAACCCCAAAGATAAAAATCAAATGGAGTCAGGTCCGGCGAACACGGTGGTCATACTACAGGATTTCCTACTTCAATCCATCTTCCTGGAAAATGTGCGTTAAGCCAAGCTCTAACACAAAGACATTGATGATGTGCTGGTGCCCCATCGTGTTGATACCATATTGCACGTCTAATATTTAATGGCACATCTTCCAGTAATAAGGGTAAAGAGTTTTCTAGAAAATATTCGTAATTCGCACCATTCAACCGGTGTGACAGTTCAAATGGTCCAATCACACGATCATTAAGAATACTAGCCATCATATTAACACTAAATCTATGTTGAAAATGCGAGCATCTTCTTAAATGAGGGGGTTCAGCCCATTTATAAAAATTATGATAATTATTGATACCATCTCGTGTGAAAGAAGCTTCATCGGTCCATAAAATATGCGGTAGGTTTCGATTATTTTGTACCCAATTACAAAATCTTAAACGAGTTTCAAAATGTTTACCTAGAGCTTGAACTCTTTGATGATGATATTCGCCAAACTTGGTTTCTACATATTCCAGTACGTAATGCAATTCTTCGCACACTTAAAGACGGATCTTCTTGTAATAAACCAAGATCTTGTTCATCATCGTTTATGGATCTACGGACAACTCCTTGACAGACTGCATGCCTTGTATTGAAATTGCTGAAATTGAAATGTTCCCTCAGCTGACGATGTGAATTAAAGAAAATTGCACGCGTAAGCAGTCTTCTATTGGGATATCTTCTACGATATGCTTGTTGTGCTGCTAAATCATTTCCATCACACAGACCCTAAACATAATGAATATCTGCATTTTCTTCATTTGAAAATATCATTGGCATTGTGAATCACTTGTGAATAACGATGGGAATAAAGAAAAAACCAATAACTTCAGTATCACAGTAATAAACTGACAAGTTACAAACAATAATTTATTAAAAATGATGTTAAAATGTTATCAAACAAAAGACGCCATCAGTATTTCGGAAATTCTTTGAATTGAAATTTTAGCCACATAAATGATGAAATAAACAATAACTCGTTAACGGTTACGTTTAGGACATATGTTTATATGGACTTTTCGACTCTAAATAAGTTCTGGAATTCATCCTTAAAACATCGCCGGTTTGTATTGGGATACACTGTATACGATCTTCTTCTTCTTCTTTGAGTGCTTATCTCTTATGAGACGCAACGATCTCCTCTCCTATGCTTGTATTGCGCGCTTGCGCCACAGACATAGAGGACCTCCAGCTTAACGTGGGCTCCGAACCACTGGAAGTGTAAACACTTCTATTCCATAGAAGATTTATTAGGCAGAATGCGTCGCTGGTTTGTGATTGCCTTGCGAAGGAGAACGCCCGTTAAAGTCCGATGTTCCGGTACTCGGGTACTTCAACGTAGTCTAACCTCTAGTCGACGGCCGCCATACAATTCAGATGTATAATTTAAAAAAAGTTGAAAAGTAATAGTAAAACAGGCGTTTCGTAGCTTTGATGAGATGTTATATATAAATCAGAAGCTTAAGAATATGGAAAATATATTTACAACTATATTTTTTACAGAAGCTTGGCTTTTCTTTTGCATAATGTTAAGTTCTAATATAAAATTTTCGCGTTTCATTTAGTAATAAGTTTGAATTTGCGTAGTGTTACGCATATTAAATTAGATTTAAATACACCGGAAAGTGGAAAATAAAGAAAATGTTAATAGAAAATCTATTTTAATTCCCTGCAGGAAATTTAAAATAAAAATGTCTCTTTTCAGGATACTGAAAATTTGCATTTTAAAGCTGTGAAAGTGACAACGTTAGGTATTCGAAATTAAAATTTCGATAAAAATGTATGCCCAACTGCTAAGATTGTGTCTATAAGTAAATTTCAGGCGGGAGATTCTTTACAACGAAATTGTATACATCAAGCCGATACAGAGTCGCTTTGGTATTTAAATTTTTATTTAAATTGGGCTGACTGTTTCGAAGTTCCGGCAGGTGTGAAGTCCCATTTGTTAGCATTTGTAAACATACATGTGAACTTTGTGTTTTGCTTGTTGATTTCCTCGCGGAGAAAATGCGGTGGTTCGTTGCTCTTCAGATTTCAGGGATTCAATTACCTCCCATTTTTCTCTACTGCGCGTTTTGGGGAAAATTGTACAGAATTTGAAATTTGAATATTTAAAAATTATTAGCTAGCAACGAAGACATTAGGAAGCAAAACTGTGAAGCTCAAATATTTATAAAGCGGATTTTACAACAGCGGAACATGTGCGAGTTGAAAAATATAACATTAAATTTTAATAGTAGTCTGCAACGCGAGTGAAGCTGTATAAAACAAAACCACATTGTTCATTAAAGAATGTTTGTATCTGCTCGTTTTCCGTCCCAAAACACTAAAAATTCAGACCGAATATCATCACGGATGTCCCCCCGAGCCGGCAGAAATTTAACAAAGCAAACGATGCTACATATGATATATATTTATCATCATCGGAACGTCACTTCTACAATGAATTTGGGGGTTCCAGGGGGCGCTTATATCTCCCTACTATGCATGTAAATGCAAGTCAACCTTACCTAAATCAAAGCAACTTTTGTTGTCGATCTGGCCGTTGTATACCGAAATAAACGATATTCGAATACTCGAGTTACATTCAGATACCCAGGCATACTTTTCAATTTTAATTGGCGAAACGAATAAATTACAAACTTAGATGAATATTAACGGGGACGCTTTTGCTACGTAACGCGAGTAAACATTATAAAGACGGCGTTACCAAAGGGTTGAACAATATTTCCTTTTAGTTTGTTTATTATTCGCGCGTCTGCTTAAATCTGCCAGTACATAAATTGGGAAGTCTTCAAAAAGCTAGCACTGCAAAATTGTGTTTCTGTCTCAGATGGTAAATGCTCCGTAGGATACCATAAAATAACAATAACGATCCCATATATATTATGCAAGGGTAGTTTTAAAAAAGCGGGCTATATGCTGAAGATACCTCAATAACATGCTTTTAGCGTCATAAAAATGATTATGTAAATACCTCAAACCCCTATTTTCTTGTGATAACCGGTGTATGTAAGATACAACAACCGAAAAACCGCCTTCTCAAGCCTTTTACGCCCTGTTTAAACCTCTAACCTTCAGATTATTTGCGTTTTGCTGCCATTTCTGTTTTAGAACGCTACCCAAATTTGAATTTATCGCCGCTCGTGTATATATTAATTTAATTACGCAGTCGGAATTTAATTACAGTTTTAATAAAAGACATCGGGACATTATTAACGGGAAAATCTATTTTCACTCAAATAACCTAGAATCGTTCAATGTGATGCCGCTCTGTCACATAATAACAGCCGTATCGAAATACAAACGCGAAGCGTAATTATTCTACTTAATTGAAAACTGACGCGTAAATGTACCATTACCGATACTCAAATATATAACGGTTTAGCGCAAGTGTATAAGGTGTTTTGCAAACCTAGCCCCAATTAGTGGGTTCTACTAAAGAAATTTCTTCTAAATTTCCAAGCGATTTATAGGGTCTAAGTTTATTTACATTCTACACAGCTGCTGCCCTTCCAAGTGATGGAAAATCAGTTTTTCCTCTTATTTTGTGCTTTATTATGAAGCTGACGACATTATTTAACTCCATGGATACCAAACTTTTTTGATCGCGTACCCCTAAGATAGAACAAATTAATAGTTGTACCCCTCATTACCCTGAACTACGCCTGCACTTGTAAATTATTGCAACTATTGCCGTCCCAAGCCAGGAAGAAGGAGGAGGGCTGAGTCATCAACCGTAAAGAATGCTTTTGCAAAAAATCTTAGAAAGCAGCCTCGGAAAAAAATCGGACGGGAAAGACAGAATATGAAACAGCAAACGAAAAAGGATTATACGAGTAGGAACGTGGAATGTTTAGGGTATAGAAACCAAACAAAAAGGAGTTTTTGAAGAACTAGAGGAATACTAAGATATAGCAGTTTTAAATGAAACTAAAAAGAAGAAGCTACCAATAGGATTGAGAGTGCGGGTATTAAAATGTTATATACGGTCCACACTACTATATGGTTGCGATGCCTGGACAATAAAAAAGGACACTGAGCAATGGTTATATCGAAGAATGCTACGAATCCCATGGACCGCTCGAATGACAAATTAAGAACTACTTAACAGGATAGGCACACGACCCCGGCTAATGCAAAACGCAGTACTTCGGTCATATTATGAGACACAGTAGATATGATATGCTACAAGTAGCCTTAGAAGGCAAAGTAGAAGGAAAACGAGGACAAGGTAAAAAGAGGAAATCCTGGTTCAAAAATATCAAAGAATGGACTAACCACAATACACATACAATCTTCCATACTAACCAGGAAAGACGTAGATTTGCTATAATGGTCCCAACATCACATGATACGGCACTAGAAGAAGAAGAAGAAAAAGAAGGGGGCCGAAGAAGAAAGAAATTACATCCACATTACAGTTGTATAGATAAAGACAAAAGCACAAATGAGGAGTATCTGTAGCTATACACAAGAAACTGACACGATATATCAAGGACTGGCAAGAAAAGAATGTAAGAATTATAGAGGTTAATCCACAATTATACGGAAAGAACGTTATAATCATTAGTATCTATGCACCTACAAACGCTACTACCCAGGATATAAAAGATGCTTTTTGGGAACTGCTGTTTCATTTCTACCCAATCTTAAAGCAATGTACGTAACAAAAGATAATCCGCTTTTCGTTTTGTATCTTGCCTGTTTGGAGCTGACGTGTATAAATTCTTTGCTAAGACCAGCGTAAAAGCGGTTGTCTTCTTTCAACGCACAGGAACATTTCTTAACGCAAGTGAAGTTTTAAATGCCAAGTACCTTGCAAAACTGCCTTCCCACAGTGGTCCCGACTATATCAACAAAGTTAATGTAATTCTTGGTCGCTTGCAAAATAATCATAAATTTTACAGATTATTTAAAAATATTTTGGGTGCCAACTTGTAATATGTAATCTTTATTTTTTTTATCTCTCTCTCTCTCTTCTTCCTGTTACTCCTTCTGGAGCATAGGGCATCCTCGGATGTTTCAAAAGCTTGGTGTGTTGATAACAGGGCCGCTACTCCTGCGCATCATCATCGGTGGGGTCTTGTACAAACTCCTCCACTTCTTCCTGTCTGCTGCTATTCTTTTAATTTCTCTCCAAGTTTTACTTCTCTTCTCCATGTCTCTTTGGGTGCTTCTTCTCCATGTATCGACAGGTCTCCCTGGTTTCCCTTTTCCTCTAACACAGTAATCTAAGGCCTGTTTGGATATGCGAGTGTGCCCAATCCATTTCCATGTTCGTCTTCTAATAGTTCTTTCTATTGGTTCTTTTCCCGTTTTATTCCACAAGGCTTCGTTGCTAATCCGATTGGGCCAGAATACGTTACATATTTAGACATTTATTTAAAAATACTTGAATTTACTTTAAATATATGTTAGTCATCTTCCAGGTTTTGGCTCCATATAGTTTATGTTTATGACCTAAATATCTTTAGTTTAGTTTCTCTTGTAATACTTTTAGATGACCATATTCTATTTATGGTGTTGAATGCTTTATGTGCTAAGCCAATTCTTCTGGCCACTTCTCTTGCTATTCCTCCTTCAGAGCTCACGGTACTTCCCAGATAGCAGAAATTTTCTGTTTCTTGTATTCTTTCTCCATCTATGAGAATGTTGTCATTATCGCTTGGATTTTTCGTCAGTAACTTTATTTTACTTGTGTTTATATGTAGTTCTACTTGTTTTGATATACCAACTAGTCTGTTTGTTTTTGTTCGCATATGTCGTTTGGTTGAAGTGAGAAGGCATATATCATCTGCAAATTCCAAGTCTTCAAGTTTTGTGAAGATCCCCCAATTTAGTCCTGTTTGACCATCTGCTGTATTCTTCATCACCCAGTCTATTATGATGAGGAACAGCATCGGCGATAAGATACACCCCTGTCTCACTCCTGTATCAATACTGATAGGTTGTAGTAGCTGGCCATTATGTTCAATTCTTGCTGTGTAATTGTTATAAAGAGCTTTAATTATTCTTAGATACTTGTCTGATATTCCATATTGACTTAGAATGTCCCACATCTTTTCTCTGTCTACTGAATCAAATGGCTTGTAAAAGTCTATGAAGTTTACATATATGCTTTCGTTCATTTATGTAACTTGTTCAAGTATTATTCTAAGCGTGCAAATGTGGTCAATACAGGATCTGCCTGGTCTAAATCCAGCTTGGTTTTTTTCTCTATAGCACTTTTCATTCTTTCTAGCATTATTTAAGTTAGAATTTTGTTTGTTACACATAATCGAGTTATTGGTCTCCAGTTCTCGCAGTTCATTAAATTCCCCTTGTTTGGTAGTTTGATGGTAATACCTTGTAGCCATTCATTGGGGATTTTCTCTTCTTTCCAAATTTTATTCAGTAGTATATGTAGTATTTCCACCGACATATCCAGGTGTGACTTAATAAGTTCCGCAGTTATTTGATCTATGCTTGCTGCTTTTCCACTTTTTAGGGTCTTAATTGCTTGTTTTATTTCGTCTTTAGTAAAGTCTCCTTCATTGATGTCAGTAATGTTTTGTATTTCCCTTCGTTCTGTTTTTATTCTTTCATGTTCTGGTATTGTTTTCCGTTTGTATATTTCTTTGAAGTGTTCTATCCATCTTTCTTGGATTTCTTTTTAGGTTTTGTGTATTTCTCCATTTCTCCCCGCTAATCTAGCCGACTGTGTAAATTTCCTTCTGGTTAATTCCTTCAAAATTCCGTATAATTCTTTGATATCATTTCTTCTTGCAGCTTCTTCAGCTTTGACAGCCAGATTCTCAATGTGTTGGCTTTTGTCATTTCTGGCACTTCTCTTTACTTCGGTGTTTTTCCGATAATATTCTAACTGCGGTTCTTTTTTTAATTCTGTATTGTTTGTAGACATTCTTAGTTTTGTTTTTTTTCCTTTCCTCAATTTTCCTTTCCGTTTCTTTTGTTAGTCATCTTGGGTCTTTTTTGCCTTTATATCCTATTATTGATGTGGCTGTGTTTTTAATAGCCGTTTTGAATTTATTCTATATTGTTTCTACGTTACAGCACTTTAGTTCATTTATGTTTCCTATTTCACTTTCTAGCGTGTTTTGGTATCTTAGGAGTATATTTTGATCTTTTAAATTTGTAGTGTTCTATTTTTCCCTTGTTCTTGTTTTTTGCGTATAGTTGGCTTTGATGCTTATTTTTAATCTTGCTCTGGCTAATTCGTGGTCCGACGCAATGTCAGCTCCTCTCATTGCTCTTACGTCTTTCAGGGAATTTCTCCATTTCCTTTCTACTATTACGTGATCAAGCTGGTTTTAATATCTATTTCCAGGTGCTGTCCATGTTGTTTTATGTATGTGCTTGTGTTTGAATAGGGTTCCTCCTATTACTAGATTATTAATTGAGCAGAATTTTGTTAATCTCTATCCATTATCATTTATTATCCCTATTCCATGGATTCCCATTATCTGTTCATTTCCTGTATTGTCACGTCCATTTGCATTCCAATAACCGATAAGAATCTTTATATCTCGTTTGTACTGCTTCGTAATAATTATCGGAAATAAACTACAGCGAAGAAATAGTTTTAATGGGCGACATAAATGGAAGAGTGGGAAGAAGCAAAGACGACCCAGTAGTAGGAAGGTTTGACGAAGGAGCTCTAAACGATAATGGTAATAGTATTAAATTAATATGCGAACAGTATTTAACAATCCTCAACGGTTTCTTTAAGCACAAGCAATATACCAAATCACATGGATGCTACATACAAGAAAACTAAGGTCTATTTTAGCTTATATCATAGTTAGGCAAATATCCGACATGAAGACCATGGACGTAAAAGTGCAAAGGTGGGACGAATGCGGATCGGACCATTACCTAAGCCAAACAAAATTATTTTTCAAATATAACGTTCAAACCCCATCGATCATCAATAGGACCAACAACAATGAAGCAGAAAAAATGTTAGACCCTAAATTCCAAATCAAGAAAAGACAAATATGAATGGTTCCCCAAACTTTATGTACAACGAAATAACAAATGTGTTATTTAAAGCAGCAGCAGAAGCGTTAGGTGTGACAACAAAACAGTCAGAAAGAAATAATGATTCAAAATGGTGGAATAAACAGATAGCCAGCAGGATTCAATAAAAAGAAGTAATTATATACTAAATGGTTAATAGCAAAGGATACTGAAGATAGAAAAGCTAATGTACGAAGCAACATGGAAGTAAAGAAAGAAGTAGTAAAGATAAAAAATGCCGCACGGAAGGAAGAGGTGCACAGATTAATACACTAATGGAAACTACATGTTCAAGTGAAATCTGGAAAATATTAAAGTCTCAGAGGAGAAATGAGAACAATGAAATGCAACTAATGGGAATTAACAAATGCAGACAATGCTATGGAAGCCTACTGCAATAAGATAGCAAATAATGTAAAAATATGGATTACAGGCCACTCAAAACAAGAAACACTCACGTCAATGAAATTACTACGGAAGAAATTAAAGTAGCCCTGGAAGACTTGAAAAACAAGAGATCCTCGGGTCCTGGAAGTTGCCCGATAGACTTTGTCAGAAATGCCCCGAATGATATTGCTATTTTACTAAATAGACTCTAAAAACTGCTTAACCGGTGACGACATTCCAGAGGAATGTCAAATAGGACATATTAGTCCTATATATGTATGTTTGAGCGGGGGTCTACAGCTTCTGCGCCATCGGGCATTTTTATCGCCTCCTTTTATGCTCCTGTCCCTCCATTCCTCTTCCTCAATAGCTCTGTCCCTCATTGTCACTTCCGCTCCATTTATCCATATCATTCTGGGTCTTCCTCTTCTTCTTCTATTTATTGGGGTATAATTGAACGAACGTTTTGGCCATCGCTCATCTTCCATCCTCATCATATTGCCGTACCATAACAGTTGTTTTGTTTCTATCGTCTCTGTAATCGTGGATATTCTTTTTGTTTGTGTTCTGATTTCTACATTTGGTATATCCTCATGCCGAGATATTCCGCATGATCTTAGCAAATCAATTTCTACAGTTTCTATTTTCTTCCTACTCCTGATCGATAACTGTCAACATTCTAATCCGTATGTCAATATTGGTTCTAAAATTGTCTGTAAATCTGTAAATAGTAATTTTTGTATTTATTTTGATTCGACTCGACCACAGCAATGAGTTGTTAAAGATCCATACACATTTCTCACCTTGTTGCACTTTATATTCTATGTCCCTACGCTTGATATTATACTTCCCAAGTATTTATATTGTTCGCTTTTTCTTATTTCCTGTATTGTTAAGTTCGTTTCTTCCTGTTCTTCTTCCATCCGGAAATATTCCATTTTTCCTAGGTTGATATTCATTATCCACTTTTCAAATTCCTTGTCCAAGCTTTCTGAACATGTAGTCTAGTCCTCTTCACTTTTTGCAATAAGCACTTGGTCATGGGCAGAGAAAAGAATTGTTAAGCAGTGGTCACTGATCTGCAGCCCAATTCCTAAACATTTCCTCCTACAATGCTCTAGTGGTTCTTTTACTTAAATATTAAATTAGGTGGGTGATAGGCAACATCCTTGCTTAAGACCCTTTGCATCCTTGAAGATTTCTGATATCTTAGTACTAACTTTAATTGTACTTTGGCCTATATATGAAAAAGGAAAAATACAGACTGCGACACTGTTAGGAGCATTAGTGTCACATGCGCTATAGGACGGCTATATGGGCGGATATTTAAAAAAAGAATAGAAGATGCAATTATAGAGATAGAGGAACAAAGTGAGCTTAGGGCTCGTAGATCATGCAGAAAAACATGTTCTGCTTATCTTAGCTAGCGGAAAAATTAGAGAAGCACATTTTATTTTCATAGACCTCACGGGGGCATATGATAGCGTCCCCATACAGAAACTGTGGGAGGTGTCGGAAAGTGCTAGTATTAACCCTATATATATATATATATATATATATATATATATATATGTATATATATTAATTAACACCACTAAACAACTGTAGGGGTGAAATATGAGTAGAGTGGAAATTGACGGTAAATGTTATGATGAATTTCTTGGTACGGAAGGATTACGACAAGGATGTTCACATTCTCTGATACTGTTTAGAGTGTATCTAAACAAATCAAATGACAGCAGGTGATGAGCATCACATACAATAAGTACTTATTAAGGAAATTGGTTCAAGAATATGGCAAATGGGGACTAGCACTAAATACGGAAAAATTAAATATTTGGCAATAGGAAGAAAAGGACATGACATCGTGACAGATAAGAGGATAATTAAGACCTACCAAGAATATAGGTATTTAGGAGTAACAGTTACAAAGGAAGGTACACAATAAGCAGTAGCGGAAAAGGTAGGAAGTCAATACAACTACTGAACTCGGTCCTGTGGAATAAGGATATCACCAAACACACAAAGAAAACAATCTACAAATCCATCACAGAGAGTATTATAACATATGGATTTGAAGTGTGGGTTATAAATAAAATGGAAAATATACTGGCTACAGTAGAATTGGACTTTTGAAGAAGAAGCTACAGAGTATCCAGATTGGACAGGGTAAGAAATAAAACTATAGGAGACAGAAAGAATAGAAGTAGAAGACTTGTTTATGGATATAATTAGAAAAAAGAAGCTCTTATCATATGGGCATTTAAACAGAATCCCAAATCTAAGATGGTCCTACAGGTTGCTAAATTGGGTACCACCTCAAAGATGGAAGCGGAGAAGACCACACAGTATATGGAAAAATATATATATATATATACATA
>JABXWE010049093.1:0-14564 GCA_014611495.1 Limonius californicus
AATGGGTAGTGCTTGTTACACCAGGAAAAAAAACAATGCTAAGTCAGTTAAATACTTTGGTGTCATAGAAATTCCATTTTAAATTTTTGTTTTGTGTTTACGAAAATGCCGCGACATAACGAATTCTCAAATGCTGAAATGAGAGATACGGTTTGCGTTTACGCTCAAAAAATAAAATTTCTATTACAGCAAAGTATTTAATTGACTTAGCATTGTTTGTTTTTCTGCAGTAACAAGCACTACCCATTGTTTTTGTGATCATGGCTACCTGATAATAGCACGTCCTAACGGCAACTCAAAACTTGCACAAGCATTTTAAGGCAAACGGTTGCCTTTACGCTTTTGAACTAAGAGTACCTTATTTATGTACTTTTTAATTCTCTTTCAGATTGAATAAGCAGACATTAAAATCGGAATTTTCAGAAAAATAGTAACACAATTAATTTTTTATATGGAAAGTTCGGCCAAAGCTTTCGGTTTGCATCTAGCCTGCCTGCCCCCATAATTCGTATTACCATTGAAATGAAAATGGTAAGCTAATATTTTCTTTATTGTTGTATTTACGCAAATAGAGTATAGAAGCTATATTATGTGACAACTCAAACCGAAACGTATTCATATACGCTTCGGGTTAAATCCAATCGCTTCTGGTACAACTGACAGTGATATCTACTTCTGATTTTTAAATGAGTACTTATATCTTTTATTCTGCAGTTTAAATATAGGTAAACATAGATGTACAATGGTAGATTTACATACTGTTCCTGGAATAGTAACCAAGTAATAAGTCAGAAAATTAAAAATTTTAAACTTTCATGGAGTAAGTTTTAACAATAAAGCCTCTCTATTAATTGGAAAACGCTTTCGTAGGTCTTTCAGGTCTTTATAGATAATTTTAGCAACATGCTTAGAGCCCTTTTAGTTTATATTTTTTTTAAATACCAGAAATGATGCAAACATGCAAATGTTTTATTCTTAAAAAAGTTTTTGTTTACACTATACTTTTAAAGTACAAGAGCTGTTATAAATCCTATGAAATGTTTTTGATTAATAGTCTTTAAATTCTAAACTGTCAAATATTAATAGAAGAACTTAGACAAATTGTTATCAAGTTCCTTATAATTTTTTAATAATACATCTCTAGAAATTTTGGGAACAACGCCAAGTATGCAGCTGGTTTCTTAATATTAATATTTTGCATACTGTATTACTGATACCTATGTAGTATTAAATAGTGGAAAGTAGTATTCTTAGACGGTTATTTAAGTAAAAAGTAAAGAAATCTTTAAATATGAAATTTTCGAGAAACAGTTGTAGAAAAAAATTGTAAAGCTAGATGATTTGGAAAAACATTGATCGGTTTAAATTTATATGTTACATGAAATTCTGCAATTCTGCGCTTTTATTTCGAAAAATCGATTTTCGTTGCCCCCGACATGCTACATTCCGTGAGGATGGATCGAGTATTTTTTGAGCTACGGAATCTTACACATATATAGAAACCGACATTCTGTAAATACACTTTTTAGGTGCTTCCTTCCCTAAAACGGTGATTCAAGTTAAAATCTTAATATCTAAAGTTTTCACAATCACTGTATTTTTAATAGTTTGAGAATAAACTAAACCAATTTAATCAACCTAAGAAAAAGATATCCATCATGGATTTCCTGGGTGTCCTTTTTCGAAACATTCTCCATAAAAATAATGAGAATGACGTAGAGAAAACTCTTAATTTTGAACCCAAAGATTAGTCAGATAAACTAAACTGCATTAATTATGTAATTGAATATCTTACGATACAAAATATAAAGCTTTAGATTAAATCTTGACGTTATAAAACAGAAAATCACGTCTTAATGTTTTTATTCAGCCTAGAGCTATCATAACATCGGAAATTTAATAACAAATAATTAAAATTCCTTAACATGCAAGCTTTGTACACCACCCGCAAGCCGCACATCATCTTCCATTACTCATCACCTCACAAGATATTATTTTTGATGCCGAAAGCGCGCCGGCGTATTGCAAATTGACGGCATGGCAAAGCTCGCAAGCTTTCAAAGGATAGTCTCGTGCGAACTCTGGAAAGTTATGCCACACTGCAACCACCTGTCGCACCATGAATTTCGTTCATATTTACAAAATTTGAAATCGAATTAATATGTACTTGCAGTGCAAAAAAACTGCTGGCATATACATATTACATTTTTCAAGCATATATTAAACCATAAATGCAAGTTTATAACAAATTACCAAAGTTCTGGATATGCAGGAAATTATTAAAACAACTATAAGTTTCAAGAAGAGGTCAGTAAATATCTATATTTTTAAAAACACATTAGCAAATTTGAGGGTAGCTATTTTTGCGGATTTAATTTCATACCTGTAAAATTACTTGCAATAGTTTTCCTAATTAAAATTAATTGAAACAATTTAAAATCAATTAACTAATTTAAAAATGTTGCATCGGTAGAAATCCTATATTTTTATTCCCATTTTATATCGGTATGACTAAAACATATTCGTTGTATAACTTATAGAAGATATCAAAAACATGCAAGGCTTCATTACATTTTCATTTTATATTATTTGGTTTCTGAAATTATTTTTAGTAGTTAATATTACGCGTTTTGTGATCATAACTAACATAAAATGCACTTTATCAGCATTCCACTGAATTCGTGGAGAAATTACAAGATTATTGTTTGACAAGTAATCGCTTCAAAACAAACATTGTACCGGGTGATTCGTAATTGTTGTTTTGGCATAGGAAACCATTTTATTTTAATTACTGAATAATGCTGCATAAGATACATAATTGTTTATAAGGGCAACTTGATTTGCGCTATTTTTTCATATAAATATTCAGTGGCTATATGTTACAAAAAAGTAGAATTTTATATCTGAAACAGTAGAATAAGACTAAAAGTGCAACTTTCGTACAAAAAGAAATCCCGCCTACAAGTTTACCTGGCGTAAATATAAAACGCGCAATCGAAATGCAATTCGGTGGCACATTAAAGGAAATTTAATTAAACTTTTCTAATTTCAGAATTTCCCAATGGTCGGCTTAAATATAAAGAGAAATCGTAGGATGGTGTCAAGTCAAAGAAAAGGGTTTAAAATATGTTGAAAATAATACTACGTTCGTTGTATATCAACAAACAGACTTGAAAATGACGCTGCAGTATTAAAAAGCAGAATGGAGGAGAACGAAACGTACCGGTATGAATACATTCCGTGGAATGCATCCAATTACTCGGATTTGATATGTGACTCTCAAATAAACCCCATACGGTCTCCTTATTTTCAAGGCACTGTGTACGTAATGTACAGCATAATATTTGTTGTTGCAATGATTGGCAACGGTATTATCTGCTATATAGTGGTATCATCTCCAAGGATGAGGAGTGTAACGAACTACTTCATAATGAATCTAGCAGTGGGGGACATATTAATTACCATATTTTGCGTCCCCTTCACTTCAGTATCATACCTTCAGCAATTCTGGTCCTTTGGTGCGTTCCTGTGTCCTGTAGTGAACTATTCCCAAGCGGTGTCTGTGTTTGTTAGTGCTTATACTATGGTGGCCATCAGTGTTGATCGTTATACCGCTATTATGTGGCCTCTGAGACCAAGGCTATCCAAGAAATTAACCGCATTGATAATCTTCATAGTGTGGATGATTGCTGCTATGACAGGATTACCTATTCCCATATTTTCCAGGCTGGGACAGCCCAACGAATGGTACGAAATGTGTGACAGGTAATGTTTTCTAATATTCATTAAAACTTTTTGATTATCTCCACTTGTTTTTAAATGATAAAAATAAGGTAACTTTTGTTTGGTCATACAGTTTTGTTTATTCCAAACAGAAGACGTGAGTTTATAATAATAATAGAAAGCTCTTTATAAGATATATTTATTTTCTTGGATTTGTAGAAGGTCCATAATATAGGTTCCTAGAGCCCATATAACAGATAACAAAATAAACGAAGGTTTACGTAGGAAGCTGTTATGAATTCTCTAAAAGAGAATAATTCTATTTTTATCAAATAAGATACTTATATCTAAAGAAAAAAAACATGTAGTCGTCTGGGGAAACCATTAAATCGTTTAATTTGGGAAAACAACGTAGGATTAATTTAATTGACAAATGGTAGTAATATTTTTATATTATGGAAAGCCAAAATTAAATATAAATACGTTATAAGATTGTATTTAATATTCATATATGTATATATTACAGTACACATTTTATCTTTAGATAATATCTGGATATTTTTTTATTACTAGGAGGAAAGCTTTAATAGTCGAAAAATAAAAATCCATTAATGTAGAACGGCCAGACCAGATAGATTGCAAAGAATTGCGAAGCTGTGGGGAAGTGACTAGCGACGGATCCGTATACGGTGTCAGAAAGTGGAATTAAAGTTATCTTGAAACAGCTTTTTGTGCTTTTGTAACGCAGAAAGGTTTGAAGCATGAGTTTTCGTTCAGTAAACAGTATTACCCATATCTGGAAAATTAAATATATTTTGTTTGCTCAGCAAAAATAGTACAGCAAATGTTTGAACACAGTTATATTATGAGATTTAAAAAATTTCGTATTACATAAATGTGAATCCATGATATTTTAGATTCAAATTGTGTCGAAACTAGGAGCTTAGATGTTCTAGTACTAGGCATTTGTATGTTCAACATAAATCATAGTGTCGCTTGATGAAAATAATTAAAAGCAAGATTATAAAGCATTACGTTCCTTAATTATAAGCATATATAATAAAATAGCAATTCTGGAGGAGTACCTCTTTATGATTAAGGTTTACTCATGGTAACAGCACAATCTACCTTGATCCGAAACCCAGCGACCTCTTAAATTAATTCCAACCTATAAATAAATGTTGAAGAATGAAACACTTTATTATTTTGATGTTAGACCATAACGTATGTATTTCTCCGAACTGTTTATTGATTTTCATGTTTTACTATCTAGGTGGACCTGCTCATTATAGTCATACACCTAAATTAAATAAGTAAATAAAGCGAGCAAGCAAATACTTCGGAACCTCTCTATAGTAATTTGGTAAATTATTCTCTAAACATTTTACATACACATACAATAGCAACAGTAATAGCAACAATATGCTGTCTTCACAAACGAGCTCATATACGCTTACTTTCCTTTCGCAGGGTTAAAAATTATGTAATAAGACGTACCTTGTAGGGCACAATCAGTAAAATGCAAGCAATAAACAGCAAATGCTAGCAAAGCGTAGACTCCTACATCATCAATATGTAAATTTTTCGGAAGATTTAAAGTATAACAACAAATATATATGAGCAAAAATGAAATGTTCATGCATTTTCCAGTTTTGGCACAAACTATAAAACATAAGTAAAATTTCAATATAATATTTTAACAAAAACATCAATTTTCGACCGCCAAGGTCCCAAACGAGATATATTTCAAAATATGTATGTCATCCTTAAGAGGCTGCTAAAGTGACTCAAAATAAGCTGTAATTAGCGTTTCCTATTATCACGGCTGTTTTAAACTAGTGAACAACATATCCAAGATTGAAATAAGACAAATATATAATTATTTAACAAAATCATAAGGACTGGTGATGAAAGAGTGCCACAATTAGTGCAAAATACCATTAAATTAATCTACTTTTATGACATATGTAGAATTATTCAGTGAATGTTTTCACTTTATTAGAAACTACCATTCTTTTCGAAAATAATACACACAACACCAAAGTCAATATGTATTTGATTTTCTTACAAACAGGACAATTCCAAGACTCCTTTACAAATTTATTTTGTCGTATATTATACGTATTGGCTGCAGTTCGCTCTCCAGCGTTCAAACAGACTTAAGCCCTGTTGCGGACAGGCAAACGCATATAATGGTTTGCAGATGTCAAAAATTACATTTCACATTTATACGTCAAGTCGATTTAGAATCCTCCTAATTGATTAATCGAATATTTAAGAAGTGTTTAATTTGGAGGTTTATTAAAAATGTATCCATAAAACAATTTTTACAAAAATGCCGAACCAAAAACAAAATTGAATTAGTTTTCTCATAACAAGCATTTTCCATTAAACTAAATAAAGTTTTAAAACGCGTAGGGTATCTTAAAAAAGTCTAGTAATTTTTTCAAACTCTGTAACTTCAGAATTAAATCTACTATTGTTTAAAACTTTTTCAACTATAACTTGTCTCGAAGTATAGCCTTATTCCACCTCCGTTACAACATATGGCGCACACCCGCTTCTACTCTAACTATACTTTCATTCAGCTCTATATTTTTATAGAACATCATAAACAGTTCCACGAGTTTTAGAAAATATTATTTAAAAAATCGTCTGGATTGGAAGTTGGAGACCGAAGTTAAGACCGTGCTCCGAATCGTTTAATCTGAAAGAAAGTTTAAATTCGGACTTTCTCATAAGGGTTGAATATTGCGATCTGATTGTTTATTACAATATTTTTTACAAATACAACTATAGTTTTTAGGAAGTATAAAAAAGTTCGAGCAAACCGCATCCGAATTATGATGCTTCGCATAACCAGCACTAGAGCGGTAAAAATAAAACGAGCAATTTATAAGATATGTAGAACGCCTATATATTGAAATTCGTTTATTGACGGAATCGGTTCACGTATTTTCTTCAAATGTAGTATAGGGGCTCAGAAACTGTATCGTCATATTTACATTAAGCAAGGTATTTTCGGAAGGATAAAAATCGATTGGTAAATTTTTCCTTATAACTTTCGTGTTTTATGCAATTCTTTTGTCAGATTTAGGTGAGAATTGACTGGAAAAAGTATAAGCTTCGAGAAAATGTTGATCGTAGAAACCCGTAGTTGTAATTGTGTTATGAATTATGTATTTGCCTAAAAACCATTACTTTCTAGGGGTTTTGTTTAAAATTATACCTACAGCCCCACTTGCCCCACACGAGCCCGTGTACAACAAGATCCTGTATATATCGAGCATTCAAAAGCAAATATTTGCATTTGCATTTTATACTGTATAGTATTTCTCATTTACAGCGATCACACGTCCCGATAACAACAAGCAGCAATAAAAATATTTTTACGTTCTACATAGTTATATAAATAATAGTTAGCCATATGGCACAACACCAATTATTAAGGTTTGCAATTTAAACAAAGAGATGTTGCGGAATACGTCTGGGTTAGATGTTTCAATTTCTGGCAGTTTCGACGTGTTCACACCGAACAATAAATAGTTTAACCAGTGCACTTTAGATAATCCTTGAATATATAGTTCACTTTTCAAGAGTTAAAAGTATTAGTACAGTATTTATCCCTACAAAACGTTTGTAGACGTAACCGCCGCCAATAAAAATTCATAATACCAACATAATTAGTTATCGACGACCTAGAATAGTTAAACAAAATAAGTTGAAACGATATAATGCATGTTCACCTACTTGTGAAGTTGCTTCTTCTTAGTAGACAAACGAATATTTTAAAATTATGAAGATTTCTTAAATAGATAAATGTATTGGTACCAATTATAAATTTGATATTTAAATTTTAATGCAGGAAATAATGTTGGTAAATAACGAGCTACAGCCGAGTTAAACTGTACACTCTACTAAATCAGGCTTGCACAATCACATGAAATTATCAGTAATCAACATGGAAATCTCGCTATCGCCCCGCAGATTCTGCTGTTTAAACATCTTAATTATAGGTTTTCAATTTATATTTTTAATTACACTGTATTTGCAATAGTAATTCAAATATACACTCCGTTTCATATGAAATGCACCACCCATTTAAAATGAAGCTAGGGGTTTGAAACTATGCTAAAATAATGTTTCATTATTGCGTAGGAAATGATCAGGTTTTCATAAAAAAAGATTAACAATTATAAGAAAGCAATAATAACAACGAAAACAAAATTAATAATGTGTAATATCGCCATGAATAGCAATGCAAGCATTTACTCGTCGTGGCATGCTGTCTATTAAGTGGTCTATGTTTTCCTGCGGTATCTCGTTCCACATAACCTCAAGCTGGTGTCTCAGCTCGTCTAAGGTGTTAGGAGCTCTTGGCAATAATCTTAGTCGCCGGTCCATCATGTCCCAAGGATGTTCGATCAATCTGGTGATCGTGCAGGCCAGGGCAACATTTGCAATTCTGTTTGTTGGAGGTACGTTCTGGTAATGTGTGCACTGTGTGGACGTGCGTTATCCTGTTGGAAAATACCGTTTGGCAACGTCTGCATGAATGGTACTAACACCGGTTCCAGGACATTATGAATATAGCGATGAGCATTTAAAGTGCCTTGGGCGAACACAAGAGGTGATCTTCTACCAAAACAGATCGCACCCCAAACCTTAACTCCAGGTGTTAAAGCTGTATGGCATCTTTCAACAAACTCTAAATTTCGTCGTTATCGATGTACCATCCTACGACCGTCATTTGCTCACAAACATAATCTCGATTCGTCACTAAAGACAATGTCGTTCCATTGCTGATTCCAATGCTGCCGCTCTTGACACTAAGCGGCGTATGTCGGTTCACTAGCCACAACCATTTTACGCCGTGTACACCATTGTATACTGTTTCTGCGATTTTTTCGCAGTAAATTAATACAAGTCGTTTTCGAGGTTTCCTTTATTTCTGGTGGCGAACACATTTCAGCGTTTTCGCTGTCTGAATTATTCATACCAAGTTCTTACTGTTTTTACGAATACGAAAATTTAAAACTGTTTGTGACAGTTACTTCAAAAACAAGCGGGAGATCCCAAGCGCTAACATGCCACGCCCACAAGCTTCCGGCTCCGCAATTTATCGTTGGATTCTGATACAGAATCCCACCGAAATAGAGATCAGAATCCAACGGAAATGGAGAATCTTTATCATTCTTCAACTAAAAAGGTATATGTAACGGATACATTATATTATAGTCGTAGAGAAACTAATTGAATGTTTAACCAGTTTCTAGTAATATTGTTGTCCCTTTTTAATTTGACCGAAAATCGTGTATTTTGCTTATTATCAATATTATTTGCAATAAAGTAAACCATTATACGTCTGTTCCACAGTATTAGTGTCAGATTTTTATGGAACTTAGCCTAATAATAATTACAGGTAAAATTGTTACTTCTAAAGGCAACTGAAGAGGTCGTTTCACAGTGTTACATAAAATTCAACATTCACATAACCAACTTTTAAAATGTAAAACTAATCAGAAGTTGCAGTTCTCTATATTCTGGATGTCAAACATTGTTTGCCAGACTGCAATGCTGTCAAACTCTGCATCGAGTAATTTTACATACCCTATGCTAAAACTTTTTCCAACAATGCATATCATTTTAAGAGCCAGTAGACATGTAGAAATATGGTGAGTTTCTTATAGCCTAATATATTTAGAACATTATTTTAATGGAACTTTATGCAAGCAAATATTTGTGATCTAGAAGTACACGGGAATACGTTTTAATATACTGAAACATTAGAAACGCTACCAGTGTTTGCTTCTGTGTCCTCTGTAACCTGTTCGTTTTCGTATTAAGTGGTATGGTGTGCGGTTTACTGCGCGATAACATTTTATTACAATTAGCAAAAAGAAACACAGAAACCTACACGAACATCAACGAAGCATGAATATAGTTATGAACTAAAACCATGTACATTTTTAGCTGGTAACAGTTTTGAGATATTACTGTACTCAGCTATGTGATAGAGAAATTTAAAACAATTGAAATTCTTAATATTTTTGTGCAATTGCAACATAGCTTTAGTATAAATTTAACTGAAAATATAGAGACACTAACAAGCTCGACATTTGTTGATACTGACTGCCAAAATTTGACATTGATGTAGTTCGAGATACTGACAATACAGTTTAGTCCTGCTTACTAAAAATCGGTGATCAACCTGAATGCTACTTTTTGACATGAAATCTTAAAATTAAACTAAAAATTTGAAATAGCATTTTGAGTCGAAAAATCATTCTTTTCAAAGTAGTTTAGGGTATAATCAGGTAATTGTTTAAAATTATATAGGTTCAGAATAAATTAACATCTGATAAAGTGTCTATTGTAGCACTTTAAGATACAATGCATTAAACATAAAATTAACAAAAAGGTATCTATAAACCATGTTTAAAGGGTGTTTTTGGAAATTTTTGCCGCAATAACAAAATACGAAAATAAACTATTTAAAATTAGGAACAAAATTTTGTATTATTTTTAACGACAGACAAAACATTTGCACAGATTTAAAAACAGATGTTTTCTAAACTTGTTATTTTGCATTAAGAGCTACCTTGGTTAATAAAAAAATGTACAACCCAGTATTTGCTATCAAATGTAATGAGCAGAGACTTGTGGGAATTTAAATAACTAATACCTATTTACCCTTAAAACTAAATAGAAGTTAAATTCATTTAAAATTAACTTTTACGCTAATTCAGTTTAAAAATAGTTATGATAGTTTTAATTGTTTTGCGCTAAATACCTTGAAAATAGTTCATACTTTAGAGAAAAGTGTTATGGCTATTATGATTTACGCCGCTGCTGGTGAAGATTACTACAAACTAGTTAATATTTTGTGTGAGTACCTTCGAGAATTACGCAGGGTTTACAAACTTCAAGGTGTGCCTTGTACAAGTACTTGTTTCCAAGTACTTGCAAATAAATTCTGAAGAGGACTTGTAAAACTGTAGAATCCCTGCAACGTATAATTTTTAGATCGTCAAAATCATTAAGCTCATAATATCTAAACATGTAAGCGTTAGCACTTTACGTTTGTTAGAACGTGAGACTCCATCAGTACTCCGTTTCTTAACTAATCATTACAGATTTTTTATGAGCTAAAATTGTTGAGTTATTAATAGATATCAGGTATATTTGCTGTTAATTCTACCAACCAATGGAATACGAGTTCATACCTCACATTTAGTACCTGAAGCACAAACCCCTTACAAGATAATGAATCGTCTACTGAATACTCATTATAACAATTAAAGGAAAACCTAAATCTATTTTATTATTGATTCACAATATATACCGAATGGCATATGTCCTTTTAGTAACTGATTTTAAAACGATGAAAATATATAATATAATAATAATAATATAAAATTGCTACCAAATGTTTGTACAGCTGTCGTTTAATGTGGGAAAACATTAAATCAAAATCAAAAAAAGGAAATAAATTTTAACCACCTAGCATAAGCTAATGCAATAAATCTGAAAAACTATCTATGTAAATTTAGGTGGTGTCGGAATCTTATGTATTACTTATTTCCGTAACAAAATCTTTTATATTTTATAGGTAGGTACATATTACTTATAAAAACAAGCCTTATTTTACAATTTTCTGAAGACTAAAAAATCTGGATAAACTGCAATTTGTTAATCTATTGTTGAACAATGAACATACTGGCTGTAAACAGGTGTGTAATTTCTTAGTTGAAGCACATTCCGTTTCTTAGATGGTAACCGCTATCACTACCATACCAGGAGAGGAAACGGAAAAATGTTTCAGTTGCTAATGTAGTAGTACAATAGCATCAGTTTGCTTGGCTGAATAGAGCACTAATAAGCGTATTCAGAAGTTGTAGAACAATTAGGAAAAGTATGCCTCCTCAGATATAAATACATTTATTCATTGACTTAAGATATTACATTTCATTTTATTAGAGCTAATTATATAATTGATAAATAGGACCGTTGTAGGGTTTTGGCGTCTTCATTTCTTCTTCTGGGTCGATGACTTCCTAGGATTGCTATCGGGTGGTTGGTAGGCGGGTGCTGATTCTTGTTTCCTGATGTGGTGCCTTTAGGAACGAGGGCTTTTTATACGTTCTAGTGCAGGTAGATAGCAATACGCATGTCCTAAAGGCGAACCCAGTTTATGGGTTGCAGTCTTCTTCTTCTTCATCTCGGTGTCATATATCACTTGATTGGTTTGATGCAGACTTTCATTCTTAGCGCCTTCATGGTAATCTTTGAATTCCGGTGTTCCTCATGATTTGTTCCATGTATTCCATTTTTGGTCTTCCTTCGTTTTTCCCATGCTTCGTTTTTTCAATTATTTTTTTATATTCAATCTCAAAGACCGAAACTACCGACTGTGGCTTTTTCTCGGGATCATAGCAATATACGCACGTCTCATCACCTGTAATGATGTTGTACACCAAATGAGACGGTCCATTGCCAAACCGATCCCGTGTAGATCTACACCATGCCACACAGTTTTCTATTTAAACTGGAGTCAAATTGTGGGGAATCCATCGGACACAGAGCTTACGCACCATCAAATGTTTGCGTAAAGCGTTGTCAATTGCTTTTACACCAATTTTTAAAGTTGCTTGAATACTCCTGGCAGTAACATACCTACCGGTCCTCTTCAATCATGCTTCGTACAAAACCTATATTCTTTTCGGTAACTCCCGTTTTCGGCTTAGGAGCTCGAAAGTTGTCATTTAAGGAAAGTCGGCCATGTTGAAATTCATTGTACTACCGCTTTACGGTAATTAAGGAACACGACTTGTCAGAAAACACTCGATTGAGTTCCTTAAAGCATTCTTTACGACTTAAGCCACGCGTGAAATTGTAAAAAATCACAGCTCGATAATGCTCTTTATTCAATTCCATGATTTCTTGGGGAAAGGATTACTTAAAAATTATATATTTTAAAAACCTTCAAGTATATTTGACAACTTTTACTATAATTAAACTTGTAAACAACTATGTTAAAATTTCAAGCAAAATTTGTTTCAAAACATCACAGCCTGCTATATAGGCTCAGCGGAAAAAAACAGCCTTCGTATTATTCACCTTACCTTCTCCTAATTGGTTTCAGTAAGCACAGATTAAGGTCTACCAGTTGAATTTCGCTTAAAAATCGATCTATTTGTAGGCCTACTCAAAACTTTATTGAAGGCATAGTGAAACAACTCGAGCATTAAATTGAAGCCGAAAACGTTCTTGAGTTTCAATGATTGAATTGTTGTTTATAAAATACTCAACAAAGAATACTTTTTGTTGCTTCGAGCATAGATACATTATTAGAACTACAGTTTAAAAAAACAAAAACTTCTAACCCTGCTATAAATGAAGTAGCACTTATGTTACAAAGCTTTAGTTGTCAAACCATTATTTAAAATTCAAAATAGCAATAAACGTATTGTCCCTACATAGATATGTATTTGGGGAATCTGTCAAACTAGCACTAAAGTATGAAGTTATTATAGCTCTAAGATTTAGGTACTCGGCTATTCCCATCTCATGCATATTATGTAGTTCCCCCCACTTCATTTGTGACATTACGGGACCGTAGAACTTAATGCGTTAGAGTGATGTTGTAAATATGTATAAAGACATGGCGTAAAATGTTTAAACGATCATGTAAACTATTTCGTCTAGTATTCTACAAGCACTTTCCACACTAAATAATCTTTATCGATTTTCTTTAGTTGCGTTTCCGTAATAGTGCCTATAATTATTAAACCTCAGAACTGTAAATGTGCAATACATAATCAATATGGTATGTTACAAGGATTGAATTACGTATCAGTTGTGTGGCCCCAATGCACATAATCCCATCACAAAAGCAATCAGTTAAAACCGGAACTCGACTAATCACATTATAAAGTCGTCAACTGAAAACCGTATTATTTCTAGTCCATTTACCTCTTACTAAATATGGTTTCCTGTTTTCATTTTAAATGTATTTGCGGTTAACTTTTTCCGTTTAAAGCAATTCTATACGATTTAATTTACGTAATTAGTAGAACAACAGATTCAATTAATCTTAAAATTAAGACTAAAATCATCAAGACTAAGTTGACAATAGATTTAATTTCCAATTTACAATTTCATTTAATTTCTTTTACTAAATTCAACAGTGCGGTGGTAATTACATTAGGTCGTTGTTACTAACTGTGCTATTAAAAGTGTCTATTTCTTAACTGCTGGAAATTGGGTATACAATATATACAAGGTTGAAAACTGTACACTACCCCAGGCCCAACAATTTATAGTTAATAATAAATTAAGCAGACAATATTGAAATTTATTTTTCAGAGAACTTGTCAGAAACCTGAAACAATATTCAATTCAAAACAGTGTACCTTCAATGGATAAAATTTAAGCACAGACTGGTGCATGTTTACTTTATCAAAACCAGAAGATATGTATCTAGAGGGAATTTTTCTGTTTAGTACATTGCCTCTGTATACTTTCAAAAGAACGCGTCAATTACGCCTATTGTATAGGCAACCAACTATACCGACAACTAAAAATCAGAAGCAAACGTGACTATAGTTGTGAATTATTTGAGTATGAAGGTTATGTCGAAGCAGTGTTTATATTGAATAAGTATTTCACCCTGTATATAGGACGTAAATAATGACTTATTGGTTAAATACATAAATCGACAGGGTAATGTTTCTACAGGGTGTCCTTTAAATACCTTAAAAGCTTCAGGTAGCACTCTTCTGTAAGAAATACAGTCCTCAAAAACACTAACACGAACTTCCTATAGTGCTTAGTTTCCT
>JABXWE010049099.1:0-10189 GCA_014611495.1 Limonius californicus
AAATTCTTTAAAATATTTTTGTCATTACAGAGCCACTTACGAAGTTCAAAGCCTGCATTGGAAAGTATTTCTGAAACTTCCTTCTGAATTTGTAGCATTTCTGAAATAGTGTTAGCTCCACTAAGAAAATCGTCAACATAAAAATCCTTAGCAATTCTTTGACTGGCCACTGGAAATTGTGCTTCGCTTTCCTTAGCTAACTGAATAAGACATCTAACTGCCAAATAAGGTGCAGAAGTTGTGCCGTATGTGACAGTGTTTAATGTGTAACATTTTATTTCTTCATTTGAATTTGACCGCTAAAAAATCTTCTGGAATTTTCTTTGGTCCTTATCAATAATGATCTGACGATACATTTTAGATATGTCAGCAGTCATAACAAATTTGTACTTACGAAATCTTACTAGAATACAAAAAGTGTCTTGCTGTAATGTAGGACCGTTAAATTGTACCTCATTTAATGATAATCCAGAATCTGTGTTTGCAGATCCATCAAACACAACCCTACAAGCGGTTGTTGTGCTGTTTTTTAAAACTGCATGATGTGGCAAATAATAGCCGTCTTCACTTACGTCATCAGTTTGAGACATATGATTTAAATCTTCATATTCCTTCATAAACTTGGTGTATTCACCCTTTAAACTAGAATCTTTACTTAATTTTCTTTCAATAGCATTGAACCGTTTTAATGCTGTTTCGCGTGAATTTCCCAAATTCATTACCGATTGTTTAAACGGGATTTTTACTATAAACCTACCAGTTCCATCACGTTTAGTAGTTTTTTCAAAATTTGTTTCACAGTATTTTTCAGATTCTGATAATACTGACTTATTGTTATTAACCTCCTCTAAATTCCAGAATTTTTCAATTTTATTATCAAGACCTGCTGTATTGATATTCAAACAACTTACACTTACATTATTACACCTTGAGTTTAAATGCAAATTGCCTGCTATTATATATCCAAATTGTGTGTTTTGTAACACTGGTAAACCTTTACCAAGTCGTTCCTGACCAATACATAATACTGACCAGAAAACGTTCGATCCTAGAAAAATGTCTATATCTTCTGAAACATTAAACTTTGGGTCTGCTAAATTCAAATTGTTGGGAATATTCAATAAATTTCTTTCAAACGAAATTATTGGTAGTTTATCAGTAATTCTCGGAAGAACTAGACAACTAATATCCATATTAAAATCATTGTAACAAGACATAATTTTGACCCTTGCCTGATTATTTATGTTTGTAAGAGTTTGACCCACTCCTTTTACTAAATGATTTATTTTTGTTGTACATAATTTTAATTTTTTGCACAATTTGGCTGTTACAAAATGACTTTGTGAGCCGCTGTCCAACAAAG
Organism: Limonius californicus; assembly: GCA_014611495.1. NCBI lineage: Eukaryota > Metazoa > Arthropoda > Insecta > Coleoptera > Elateridae > Limonius > Limonius californicus. Next base: position 1,364 of record JABXWE010049099.1, read on the forward strand.
CACGACAAGTTATAATATTATTATCGTTACCCTTTATCTTTATTAACGCTGTCGATAATAAAACTTGAGTTTTCACATCTGATGCGACAGCAAAACTGTGATTGTTGATGGTGACGTCACATGCAGGAACCAACTTGTCCGTATTTTCAGTGCACGTGCTACTCTCAGATTCTATTCCACCACGGTTTGATTGCTTTGAATCATTGAGCGATTCAGAATGCAATAGTTTATTATGGGCCTTTTTACATTTTATACACCTTTGTCCTTTACATTGCCACGACAGATGATTAGGCTTCAAACAATTTAGACAATGTTTGCGACTTTTAATTGCATCAACACGTTCGTTTACGCTTAATGCTAAAAACGATTTGCAATTATAAATACCATGATCCCCGTCACAGTAATAGCACTGATAATTGCCATTGGTACTTGCAAAACTGTTGCTATGCGAATGTTTTTTCTGCCCCCCTTGGCCTAAATGACCCTTATGCCTTTCCATTTTAGATACTTCTAATTTTTCCAAAATTTCACATTTAGCTTTTAAAAATTTATTTAAATCCTTTATTGTGGGCAACTCATTTTCGTATTTATGAGATTCCCAGTCTCTTCTAGTAACCGAATCAAATTTATTACTTATTACATAAATTATTAGACTGTCCCAACCATCGGTCTTTTCACCTAAGGTTTTTAAAGAACGTATGTGTTTCGTTACATTGTCAAATAAATTTCTTAGTTCTACGTGCGACTCCTTTGCAACACAGGGAAGTTCAAATATAGCCCTAATGTGGTTATAAATAAGTAACTTCTTATTTTCAAATCTATCAACAAGAAATTCCCAAGTTGCCTTGTAGTTTGCAGCAGAAATTTCTATTGATTTTAATATTTGACTAACTTCTGGATTTAACGATGATTTCAGATAGTAAAATTTTTGTATATCTGTTAGAGACTGATTACTGTCCACTAACCCAATAAAGGCGTCCTTAAACTCCAACCAACTATCATATTTTCCATTAAAACTAGGTATTTTTATTGGCGGCAATTTTACTATGGACTGATAATTATTTCCAAGCGAGCTTGCCAAAGAACCAGCAACAGAACCTTGATCATCAACCCTTATTTCATTTTTTTGCTCAAACATCTTAATTAATGACTTTATATCGCCAATCAATTTGAAATATGGCTCTTCAAAATCTGCGCGATCGGATTCCCCATTCGACGGATCTTGAAGTTCAATTAGCGTCTGTAAATCATTAAATTCATCCCAAACGGGTTCAACCTTTTCTAATCTAATACTCAACTGAGTAACAATATTTTGATCCAAATTATCTTTATCTATTGTGTCAAAGTACCCCCTTAAACGAGTAACTCTACCTTTAATCGCGCCCCTTCTTATTTTAAGGTCGTGAACTTCTGCCATTATACTAATCAAACGCCAAAGCTAATTTAATAGGATTTGGGTAGGAAATGCACTTACTTCGGACTGAGGAAACTGCGGTGGAATGAGCAACGCCTGACGTCTCCAGACTGCACCTGTTGTCGCGTAGCTAGCTTCACCTTTCCCGCCAACTTGCTGTAAGCTGCAGAAATTCTTCAATAATGGCCGTTGTTTTCTTATGAAGTCTTCTTTATTTTACAGAAATAGCCATGCTATCCGGTGTGAAGGACCAATGTTTAATTGCCTTCTTTTTATTAAAAACAGTGGACTGTATTTTTCTTAAATTTATTGTGTACATATTCTTGAAATATTACAATGAGCCTGCTAGACCGCTCTTCACAACGATCGTTGCAGCACTGACGGTCACGAGCGATTTTAGGCATCAGCGCCATTAGCGGCGGCAAAAATACAAAAATTCAAATAATACATAATTGGGCTTAACACATACTAATACTACAACGAAGAGTATTCTCTTCCAGAATTTTTGATTTTTCATAAAAGGTATGCAACTTTCATAAGCATATACTTAATTTTCCAGTAACTGCTAGACAAGCCAAGTATTTGTTTCAGCAAGCAATCAAAACGTAGTATATACCAGGGCTTCCCAAACTTTCTTCACCTATGACCCTTTGGAACCAGACAAACATTTTCGCGACTCTTCCCTTAATGTCATAGAAGCAATACGTTTGAATTGCCCTTAATGTTGAAAATGCCGATTCTCACAAATAGGTGGTAACAAATGGTAGAAGAACTACCATCGGTAACTTTGACAGTATAGAAAATTCTGTTTTAGTACTACACTACATGCGTTACTCCTTCACGTACGATCAGGAGAGTTAAGGCTGCGTTGGCTCCGGTCAGTACTTGGATGGGTAACCCGAAGGTTGTGTAAACGCGGCGTGGGAGAGAAACGCCGCGGCGTTTCTCTCCCACGATGATTGATCACTATGGAAGAGTAGATCAACAACCCCCCTTGCAGGAGGCCCTTGCCCAACAGTGGTATGTTGCGAGCTAACAGAGAGAGAGAGATACTGTTACAATGGAAAAATAGTCAAACTTTTTCTTGATAATTCAAATTTGTGATTTTAATCACACAGAAGTTCTACAAATTTTTCTGAGCTTTCAGCAAGAAATGTTTCACTTTCTCCATTTCCGCAATAAATGATTTTCGTATCCAATCTAGTTGGTTATTAGTCAATTCCAATTAGAAATATGTCCCGAACATATTTTCCAAATATACCAAATAATCATTTATTATTTGCTTAAACATATCATAGCTCAACATAATCAGTAATATCATCATCTGTATATGGAAATATTTCAAGTTAGTCATTTTTTATTTGATGTTTTTCAACCATATGTTCAATGTTTTTATGAACGCTTGAATTTTAGATTTCAGTATAAAGATATTCGTGTTCTCCTTTAGTAGAGCATGTTATGTTTGCTAAGTTGCTCAAATACACCTGACAAATAACGTAACTTGCACAGACAATTTTCAACGTGAAAAACTAAAGACTAAAGTCTTGTAGCATCTTGTAGTACCACATTCAAATTTGTAGAAATTTTTTTAGCCACCGATTTCACTCAATGAATCATGCAATATGTAGAAGTAGAAGGTCCACTGGTTACAGATTTAACTTTATTTTGAAAACCAACTATTTTTGCTGTCATGGCCACTGCATCGTCGGTACATACTTCAACGCAATTATTCCATTCTAGTTTTACTTCTTTCAAAAAATATTTTAATATTTGTCTACCCCTAATAATAGCTACGTGACCCTCTGAGGGGTACGGCCCGTAGTTTGAAAAACCCTGGTATATACTACTACTACAAAAAGATAACACGGCATAAAGGTAGTCACTTTTTCAAGTAACTTTTCGTTTAGTTTCAGATTAGGAATCTTAATCAAACTTCACATCACATCACTTCACATCAAACAAAACATCCTTTATCTTTAACCATTGGTACATAATACAAAAATATCATATCTGCATGTTAGCATTATGGTTGAACCAAATCAAGTTTTATGACAAATGAGAAGGTAGTTAACGCCAATACAGTTTCTTTAAACAATCACAGCGGTACATGACTCAGCAATTTTAAATTACTGACGGAACTATGTGGAAGCTCTGGAGACGTTACAGAGCGACAGGGTTTGTCACTAGAGACGACTTGCTAGTGTTGGAAACAGAAAAACGACTGCAGTTAAGGACCGTTATCTTCGTTGCAAGCCCCTAGCAGTCGTTCAGCTACAGCACGATACCTCTAAGCAATCGTTCAACAAGCTGCTCGGGGTATAATTAGTGAACAAACTATTCGTAATAGACAAAGTTACTATAAGGTCCACCGAGGAATAAGGTAGTTCAGCGGTAGAGCGTTTACCTTTCATTCGGGAGATCTTGGGTTTGAACCCCTGGGCCGTCTGTCCTGAGTCATGTTTTTCGTGGTTTCCTTGGATCGTACAGGTAAGTGCCGGGACACTGGGTTTCCTGGTCTTTCATATCCTTACATTCCCATTACTGGCTGAAGAGGAGCCTAGGGTTCCGGTGCGGAACCCGACTGACCCCTATAGCAGCCCGCCCCCTTGTGGAAAATGAACCCATGTTGATTTTCCTTTCCTTTCCTACTCTAAGGTCTAGAAGACACGTTAAAGTGCCTAAACTGGCCAGGAACCATCATATAATGTGATTGCATTTCGGCCGAAAACACCTAAACTGGCACGGTTCAGGTCCAGGTTCCTTCTATCAGGTAATAATGCTTGCGCTTGCGTGTATGGAGAAAACCAGGAGAATGTTACATTTCCAATATAGTGCCTGAAACTATTTCTTTCGGTGTTGGATCGGTAATGATATGACGCAGCATCACATTAGATACCGTACTGAGCTTGCCATTGTTCGAAATAGTGTTCTAAACACACAACGGTACACAACTGAAGTTCTGCATATACATGTTCGTTTGTAAACGCAAGATTATCGTCTCGAATTCATCTGCATGCTTGATAATGGTAGACCACACGTCGCAAACATAGTGATAAATTATCTTCCAGATCAAGAATCAAACAATGAATTGGACGGCATGTAGTACAGATATGAATCTCATAGAGCACATGTGGGATATGCTGGGAAAAGGTATCTGCACTCGTCAAAAATGGAACAAGCTTTCGATAAAGTGTGGCACGAGGGCTTCGAATACACGATTAGATGAATACATTACTGACCTGTCCCTATATGAGCATTGGTTTAAGACTAAGAATTGGTCCGATACTACATTTTCTCCATATTATTGTACGAGGTGGGACAAATATGAAACGGAATTGTCACTACTGCGGACGCTATAAGAAACTAACTGTTTCCAAATCATATCCAAATTGTAGCTGAAACTTTCGTCTACACATAGCTGAAACGGCATCCTGTCAGAACTTGTGTGGTAGGCTGTGCATGCAAATGAACAAGCTAGTGCAGCTGTCACATGTGACACAAGTCAAACATGGAGCAGAGAGCGAACATTAAGTTTTGTTTCAAATTGGGGAAAACGGACACGGAGACATTCGAGATGTTGAAAACTGTGTACGGCGATGAGGCCATGTCCCATACTCGCGTTTTCAAGTAGTTTGCCAGATTTCGTGAAGATCGGCAGGACCTTTACGAGGATCAGAAGCCGGGTCGTCCAATCACAACGAAAAACCCCGTAACCATCGAAAAAGTCCGACAACTTGTGGCAGCTGATCGACGACTGACACTGAGAATGATGGAGCAGAAGCTGCGTATTAGCCGTGAAACCATTAGAACCATTTTGGAGAAGGATTTGAAGAAAAGGAAGGTCTGTGCCAAATTTGTCCCGCACAATTTGACCGCTGAGCGAATAGCGCATCGAGTGGACACCTCCCGCGACTTCATTGCAACAGCCAACAGTGACCCAAATTTTCTGAATTCAATTGTTACTGGTGACGAGTCGTGGTGCTTCCAGTACGATCCAGAAGGCAAGAGACAAAGCATGGCGATCGAAGACGTCTCCCAGGCCAAAGAAATTCCGTCTCCAAAAATCGAAAGTGAAGACCATGCTGATCACTTTCTTCGACAGTCAAGTCATCATTTACAAAGAATTTGTGCCACCGGGTGTCACTGTGACTAGCCTCTACTACAAGGGTGTCATGACGCGTTTACTAAAACGCATTCGACGTGTGCGATCGCATTTGGCAGCCTCCGGCAAGTGGCACCTTCTACACGACAATGCCCCTGTGCATTCTGCCTTGATTGGGAAGACGTTTTTGGCGTCAAGAAATGTCCCAATCTTAGAACATCCTCCCTATTCGCCGGATCTGTCTCCGGCGGACTTCATACTGTTTCCTCAGCTGAAATTGACCTGCAAGGGAAGGCGCTTTAACGACGTGGAAGACATTCAACGGAATGTTACCGCCGAACTAAACGCACTTCCTCACGACATGTTTAAGTAGGCTTTCCGCGACTTGTATCGTCGATGTCAACGATGCGTAGAAGTCGAGGGAGATTATTTCAAAGGACGCTAGAGGTATTTTCACCTATGGCTACCTCACATGCTTTGCATTTGATCAATTCCGTTATATATTTGTCCGACCTCGTATGGTGCAACAAGTTGGACATTAAATAAGGATACAACAAAACGCTCGGAAGCATTCGAAATGTGGATGCACAGGCTTATACTTCGTATATCATGGATTGACATAATTACGATTGTAAAAATTCTACAACGTATGAATAAAAATTTAGAGCTCCTGTATACAATTAAGACGCGTAAACTTAGGGTATATAATCCGGGGACAAAAATACGGTTTACTGCAAATAATAATTCAAAAAAAGATACAGGGCAGACGAAGTGTTGGACGCCGCAGAGTATATTTCATTCAGCAACATCAAAAATGAAAATAGCTGTTGATCAGCAACCTTCGCAAGGACAAGCAACCATAAGAAGAAGAATTTTTAAAATTGTAAGCTTGTACTCTCCCATGAATCACCATGTATCTCTAAATTCCAAACATTACTACAAGCAGCTTCTTAGAAGAAGTAAGAAATTGAATAAACGAACAGGTTCACTTAAAGGATTGTTGAGAAACGCTAATTTTATAAAAATACCGGCAGCGAATAAATGTTACATAAACATGCTACGAATAAATAGGAAGTTTACAGACATCACCGATGTAATTCCCGTCTGCACAATTTGCGAGAAAAGTTATTTTCGCATTATACTAAACCTGCCATAGTTTGGAAAACTTTCAATGCGTTTAAAACCCCTGTGTGGCCTTACGTCAAGTTGGTAAGACCCGAGAAATTATAAGTTTTGCACGTCCTCTCGAAGAAATAATTATAATACTGCGCAATATTCATACGAAGGTTTCTAAACTTTATTGATTCTAACGCAAACTAATCGTGCTATTCTTTTCTGCTTAAAATGTGAAATAAATCTTCCTCATTTATACGGTGCAAAAAATAGAATTGATTAATTACTTTTTTACTTGAAACCCTTTTTCTAAACTGCGTCTCACAAAATTAATGGGAAAGTTTTATTACATAAAAGGAAGCCTCTCCGGATACAATCAACACCTTCATAACAAACAACCTTTTTTGCACGGTAATTTTTTTCTGTGAACAATATCAGCAATCTTGCCCAATATTTGAAGCACTTTCTTGTTTCTAATCTAATATTGACATCGGTAAGTGTTGTGAAAGCAGTCAACCACGGATATTTCAGCTTCCACAAACAAGGCTCTGGCATTATTTTCTATTTGAGCGTAAAAGAGGTATAAATTACAGATTTCAGACTATTTTTTCGCCTTTACTGTTGGCACATAAATCTTCTCCAGTCTGAGAGGTTCAGCTTTATTTTTATATTTCGCAAAGAACTTAATTCTTATAGTTAATACCGACTATATTTCTTTATTAGTCTGCACTCTACCGTTGTAACTGGAAAAATATTAGACTGCCACTGGGAATTCTCTGTATTTAAAGTATTTATCGCTGCAGGCCCAAATGATATCCATTTTAATGTAACTTTACCACTAGTTAAAAATGTGCTCAAACAAAAATATCATTTGCTAGATAGCGAAATTACACAATAATATATGTACTTCACTGTGCAATATACATAAAAGCTTTTCGAATAAATGTAAGCAATTAAAATAAAAAATGTCGCCAAAGCGCGGGGGAATAAACTTCAGATAGTTAGGGGTTATAAATTTTGACCGAAACTTTTTACGTTTTTCTAGGCCTGAATATCTCTTATAAACTTAGTTTTATATGGAGTTCTGCAGAGTTCTATTCTACAACGTGTTGAGTGGGCAATTTGTATGCAACTCTCAGGATAACAAAGCTATTTTTGTACAACTTTATTACGAGCACTTCACACAATTCGCGCTAACATACCATATGCTCAACATGCTCTGTTAACATAGATAAGTAGATGCGTAACCTAAATCCAATTTAAAAGTGCAACAAGTAACAAATCATTTTCAAGTTGATTATAATACGCATGCAAGCTTCTGAAATGGTTTTATATGCATAACGAAGACCTACATTTCCATTCCTTTAAGCCAATAATTAAGGAAAATACTGTGGAAACCTACTAGGTTAACTACTGCTACTATTTTGTTTCCTTTATTAAAAGTTAGAATTAGAAGGCTGTTAACGGTTACTTGTAAATTAAGTGATAGTTCATGACACGTGATTTTTGTGAAATTTAAACCGATCAGAAAACGCGATTACTTGCTCTGCCTGGGAAAATTTTGGGCACATCTTATGTTGAATTAAATGATAAGCACTTTAAAATTATAAACCTTCTATGTTTTCTCTTATCGAATTTAATAATATATATGAGATACATAAGCCAAAATATATTTATATAAAGCAGGTACATAAATCAAAATTACATTTATGTCCTTATACCTTGGACTTCAAAAACGTACTCTCTAACAGAAGAGCAAAACTTGAACATCTAGGGCACCAAAATTCACTTGAATAAGTGGGGTATGTGACGTGTAGAACCCACATGTCCGCAACGCTTGCACGTGTGACTTGGAAGTTCTGCAGCTTTGAAAGGCGGGGACAAAAGGACCGCTGATGACACAATTTATAGCCATTATGCCAGACCTTCCGTAAATTAAAAATTCCCAGAAACTGACATGCAAACGTTGGGAGCCCATACCGCCAACATTGTGTTTGTCATACTCTCTCTCTTCGTCGTAAGCTTCTTATCAGAAGCGTCGTGACCCAAAAACTACGTGTTCTGCATGCTTCTCTTTGCGATTTTACTCCATCGACTCCTGTTTCGGGCTGTTCTTGCAGCCTGTTCGATAGTTTGGCCGGTTACTTCTCTGATCTGATCAGTCCATCTTGTAGGTGTGCGTCCCCGTGGTCTCGAT
>JABXWE010049102.1:0-10543 GCA_014611495.1 Limonius californicus
TATTACACAGGTATTTCTAAGAAATTAATATACTTATAATATATAGTACTGCAATGTGTTTTTAAAGTGTAAATAAATTTTTGTGTTTATGAAAAAATGAATATTTTATTTCATTATGTTTTTATCTACAGCTCTTTTTTGTTGAAAAGAATAATTTTACTACTATTTATTATTTACCATTAAAAGACCAGTCTCAGGTAGAATCGGTGCAACTCCGACGCAAAGATAATCCCTCATTAGTGCGTACCCGGATTATTTTATGGGGCATCGGCGCAACTCCGATACGCTCCTAGAGGCACATTTCCACTCAATTTTGTACCCCCAAAGTTGTTGGTGCGTAGTTCAAGTTATAGTAGATTTTATTGCTGAGTAAGTACTAGTGGAAAGGAATGCTTTTCTGTGGCTCTGATCATTCATGAAATGTTTATAAAATTTTACGTACCATTGCTCTCTCTAAATACAGTTCCTTGAACAGTGATTGTAAAGCTCCTAATCTAAATAGCTGTACTTTCTACGCGCTCAATTTATTCCCAGTAAAATGGTTTGCCATTATTTTTTCAGCAATAATAGTTTCATTTGATGCAGTTTACATATACTAAATGTTTGAAACAATTTACGTTGAAATACGTTAAATGAGACATTGTTGATTTTAGTTGTTCAACTATATCTAATAGTCAGAACTCTGCTTTAGATTGATAAATAGCGACAGGTACCTATGTAAAAAATAATGACATACTGTAATTTCGATATATCGATATCAGAAAATATATACATAACATAGATATGTTTATATCATCCAGCACTAGTTATTGGGTATACTGATGCGATATATTACAGAATAGGTATCAGTAAAGTCCTTTTAGCAAGCAAACGAAATTGTAAAAAGGAGTTAATTGTACAGTGTGTCCCAACACGTACCAGCAATATTTCAAGGACGAATTCCAGAACCTATTTAGAGTAGAAAATTCCATATAAACATACTTATGTCCTAAACGTAACCGTTAACGAGTTATTGTTTAAATCATAATTTATATGGTTAAAATTTTAGTCCAACGGATTTCTGAAATACTGATCTAGTAGCCATGATCGCGTCTTTTGTTTGGTAACATTTGAACATCGATTTTAACAAATTATTGTTTGTATCTTGTCAGTTTATTACTATGATACGGAAGTTATTGGCTTCTTCTTTGTAGGTATCCTTATTCCCATCGTAATTCACAAGTGATTCACAATGCCAATGCTACTTTCAAATGAAGAATATGCAAATATTCGTTATGTTTACAATCTGTGTGACGGAAATGGTTTAGCAGCACAACAAGCATATCGTAGAAGGTATCCCAATAGAAGACTGCCTATGTGTGCTGTTTTCTTTAATTCACATCGTCAGCTGAGGGAACATGACACTTTCAATGCAAGACATGCAGTCGGCCAAGGAGTTGTCCGTAGCTACGGACAAGACCCATAAACGATGATGAACAAGTTCTTGATTTATTACAAGAAGATCCGTTTTAAGTGTGCGAAGAATTGCATTGCGTACTGGAATATATAGAAACTACGTTTGGAGAATAATAAGAAGTGCTCGTTTACATCCGTATCATCATCAAGAGTTCAAGTTCTAGGTAATGATTTTGAAGTTCGTTTAAGATTTTATAATTGGCTACAAAATAATCAAAACCTACTGCATATTTTATGGACCGCTGTTGCTTCTTTCACAATAAATATCACAATTTTCATGAATGGCTGCAGAAAATCTTCATTTAAGAAGACGCTCGCATTTTCAACATAGATTTAGTGTTAATATAATAGCTGGTATTCTTAATGATCATCTGATTGGAGTGATTAGACCATTTGAACAGCCACGCCGTTTGATTGGTGCGAATTACGAATATTTTCTAGAAAACTCTTTGCCGTTATTACTGGAAGATGTGCCATTAAATATTAGACATGCAATGTGATATTAACAATGGGGCACCGATACATCAATGTCTTCGTGTTAGAACTTGGCTTAACGCACATCTTCCGGGAAGATGGATTGGGGTAGGAGGACCTGTAGTATGGCCATCGCGTTCGCCGGGCCTGACTCCATTAGATTTTTATTTTTGGGGTCACATGAAACAGATTGTTTATGCAACTGAAATGCACATGCTAGAAGAATGACGCCAAAGAATACAGCAGGCTGCCATTATTATTAGCAAATACTTTAATATATTAATACAGGAAACTTGGCCGAAAAACTCGTGACACTGACTGCAGCGATCCGTGCGGCTTGGTGGGCCACTAAGATTTGTATTTGGCAGCTGTCGAAAACATTTGTGGCACATTTAAAGCAAATGCCATTTACTTTCTTATAGCAAAACCCTTATTTAATTAATAATATTTGATAATTATGATATTTTACTTTACTTTGTAAGTTTAATAAGTTTATAACATTTTGTAGGGTTAGGTTTTTAACTATTAAAATGAATTTAAAACAGTAATCTGTAAATTTATTATCCAAATTTACTGTAACTTGCCCACCGAACTGCTTAGATGACACCACTATCAATGTCTCGCATTTCGTCATGCTAAACTTATATGAGTTTCCTGTATTAATATATTAAAGTATTTGTTAGTAGGAATAATACAGCAACCATATTAAGAACGCAGCGATCTGTTCTGCGACGTGCGGCTTTGGTATTGAACACAATGGAGATAATTTTGAACATTTCTTGTAAATAAAATAATAAAAATGTATTAAAAAAGATTTATTTCATAAAATTCGTTGATTTAAAATTTTAGCCACATAAATTATGAAATAAACAATAACTTGTTAACGGTTACGTTTAGGACGTATGTTTATATGGACTTTTCGACTCTAAATAACTTCTAGAATTCATCTTTGAAATATTGTCGGTACGTTTTGGGACACCCTGTATATTATTTTTTTTTAATTTCCTAGAAACCAAAACTTGTCGGCGTTAGCCATAAAATAATACTAAAGAAATTGTGGTATCTGCAACAAAATGATACGCATGTAATGACCTATTTGAATTTTACATAAAATTTTCCAAAAAACTATTACCGACATTTTTATTGCAGCAAATACATGTCACGTATTTTGGTAGGTGTTCATGAGTAAGTAGATCGAATACGCCTAATCTGTAATTATTAACAATCTTGTAAACTGTTCTTACACAATTGACCCTCGCAAGCAAACGAACAGGTGTAAACTTGCATCACCCCCTTTATCAAAGCTAACCCCCCAACACCTGCGCACCTACGCGTTCGTGTCAAACGGTCGTCAATTTCCGTCCTCGTCTATTGTGAGTATTGTGAGGGAGAGGTCTGAGAAGGTTGTGTTTGTTGTGCACGTATGATTAATTTTTTCTTTGTGTAATAACACTATCAAAAGACTGATTTTCAACGATGAAAATAAGGTAATCAGTAAATCAACTCCTATTGTAGTTTTAATTACAACAATTTTTCAGTTTTAATAATGGACGATATCAAAAAAGGTAACCTATTGAAACAAAGGGAAAATATTGTAAAAGATTTGCAAGTACATCATGTTTTGGACGAACTTTATTCTCTTCAAGTCCTCAATGCAGATGAATTGGAAAAAATACAGAGCAAAGTAAGATATTTGGTATTCCCGAAAATTGTAGGTTATGTCATTTTTTTCTATTCTTAGAGCCTTAGGAAGGAGGGGGCGGCCTGCCTGCTAGATATTATATCTAGGAAAGACAATCGGGCATATGATGATTTTGTAAAAGTCCTTCAAAAGGACTACGAATGGTTGTTTAAAGCTTTACAGAACTTGCACGAAGATAACCATTATGATAGACTTGAACAAGAAGCGTTTCAAGATACTCTGGTGTTAGGGGATGTACCACGAAGACCACCCCATTATGTGGACCGAACATCACCTGTAAGTATACCTAAAACTAATTAAATAACGGCTATGTGTATTGAGAGATTGAAAAATAGTAGTTTTGATATTTATCTCCATGTAGGTTCTATGTAATCTGACATTGATCTTCCTTTAGAAGACATCTAACTTTTGGTTATAACTGGCTACCTAATGATTGCTTTTTTCTTAGTCTCTCATGCATTTCTAAAAGGGGAAACGGGAGATACCCTAATAGTTCAAATGAAATAGGAATGATTGTGGACACTAAAAAGTACATGACATTTTTTACCAGGAAAGTTCTTGTAGTTTTTTTATTAAATGAGGTCAATGAAAAATGTGAAACTTATTTTATCTGAACGATTTTTTGAGTTATTACTTTTATTCAAAAATATTTTTGATTATGCAATTCTAAGGCATTAGTCATTAATAAACTTAACTTAGTCTTAGTCTTAGTAATGAGGCATTACAACTTTTCAAAAAATCTAGAGCCCCACAAAACAAGTTTTACCAATGAAGACGATGCAGTTTTGCAGGTGTACTTACTTAATTATTTTGGTAAAATGTCAAAACATTTGGAAATATGTTTTTGAGTGAAAGTTCAATGTCTAATGCTATACAGTTGATTAAGTTCTAATGCACATATATTTCCTGGAAGGATTCAGTTAGGAATGATCTATTTATGTGTTTTGTAGCTCTTGCAAAATGTTGCTTCTGTTTTGAGTAAAAAAAGTGATAAATCAAAATAATAGAATAGTAACTGTGCTTGTTAATAAACTATTTTGTCGATTCTGTGCTGTGTACTAAACAGTTTTTCTATAATGCTAACAGAGTTCCAATTAAAATTAAGTATTAAAATCTTTGTATAGGCTACTGATACTTGTTGTCTTTATAAGCACAACTACTTTTGAGTTAATAAAGGCACAATTTATATTTGTAAAATATGATCTCTTAGTATTATTTTGATTTATCTAGCAGATTATATAGACTAGAAGCATGATACTGTTAATCTATTTTGTAGTTTAATTTGCATTTTTTTAAACTGTATATTCAGGAATGAGTTTTTAAAAATGCTGTTACTGTTTATACATATATTTGTGTTTATATGCTGCATTTCACAGAGCTGGAGGAAGATGGTTAGTATCTTCCAACTTAATCTGTTTTTGATAAATTCTGTTACATCGTAATGTAACAACCAGTACTGGAAAAAGCTGCTGTTAAAAAGTAGGTAGTTCCACTACACTACAGCTACTATTAAAGTAGCTATTTTAGCTACTTTCTCACTACTTTTACACTAATTTAATTGAAACTTGTTCTTAGCTGTAAAATATGTTTTATAATACCCCACAAAGTAAACCTATTTCATCACTGTCTCCCATGTTTCCAGTAAATTAGCAACAAAAACATCTTTCTTGTGTTTAAACTAAAGGCAATGATCAAATTAAGCTTTTGCAGATACCAGTAGAGGATGCATAGAATTAATTTGAATTACAAGGGCCTCTGGCCTTTGCTTACCATTCTTGTTCATGGTCACTACTTCTGGAAACTTTCTAAACTAAATACTGTCTATGACTGTAATACTTTGCATGTTTATTAAATTAGGTGCTTATGGGAAATGTTAGTAGACATTTTTCTGAATCCCAATTAAACAACTTTAGATAATTACATTTTTGATAGTTTACTCATATTTAAGTAGTGAAAAAGTAGCTTCTGGATTTTCTGCTACAGCTGTTGTTTTCTTGTAGCTAGCTGCAATGTTACTTCCCAAATTTAGTAATAACGTTGTCTATTATTATCATTTTATTAATAGTTGCAAGATCTTCGAAATCGTCTTGAGGAACTCCAACCATGCCAGAGAATTGTATTACATGGAATGACCGGAAGTGGAAAATCATGTCTAGCTGCTGCGGCTGTGAAGGATTCTTTAGTCTTGAAAAATCATTTCCATAATAGAGTCTTTTGGATCAATCTTGGTGATGTGAAAGTAGTTAGCCAATTGCCGATGCATATGCTTTTGTAAGTAGTTAACTTAATGAGAATTAGATACAAAAACTATGTAATATAAAATACATTATTGTGCTCATAAAGCCCAGTAAAGGTTTGCAACAGACAGGGTTGTGTAGGTAGAATCAGGCAATACAATTATGGCTGTATTTTGACGGTTGCACTAAAATGACACACAGACCTGTTACAGAAAATGTCTTTTTATTTATGTAAGATATACTGTAAACCTAAATTTTGCAAAAAATGTGTAACATGTAAGTATTTGACATATTCTTTTGCATATAATGTGAAGAATAATGTAATTATGTCGCATATCCAGTGCCATGTAAACATACTATAGCCTCATAATGGATACAAGAGCTTGTAACACAAAAACCTCCTACTGCAGAATGTCAATGTTCATACATATGAAGATGTGCAGATTTAATTATATATCATTAGTAAGTTTCTGTCAACCCCAATTTGGTTGAGTCTCTTGAGCTAAACATTTAATAGACTGAGTAAAGTACTATTATTATTGGCTTCTGTAGAAAAAGGAGAGTTGCCAGATGCAAATCATCCCAAACTTCATAACAAGGTTTAAGCTCTTACGTCCTTGCTTCACTTTGCACGCTAATTCTTAAGAATTAAGTTAGAGGATTCCTGCAAATATTACAAAATACATTTTGTTGTGCAACATGACCTTAGGCTTGACCATGTTGTATGAACAGCTACTCGATGATGTTTTGTTGCAAATATACAAACCAATTTAAGAAATTAATTTGCATTTGATTAAAATCTATGATATTACATAATGTACTCATTTCAGATTGCTTCAAAGACTAACAAACGATTCAAGAGAACAAGCCCATAAGCCAAGGCCAGTATCTTTACTTGCTGCTAAAGAGGGGGATTCCTTTGCTGAAATTCAGACAGCGAAAGATGCACTTAAGAACATGTTCCTTATTGGTTCTTATAGACATGCTCTTCTGGTACTTGATAATGTTGTATTGCCAGAAGCAACTGAGGCATTTGATGTGGGTTGTAAAACACTCATAACTACACAAGTGAAGGACATTGTTATGGGTAACAACACTGTTTTCTTGCATGTAAGTTAAGCTAATGTAGGTATTTTTATATTTTGTACATACGTGGTGTTTAAAAAATACGTTCCGATATTTTACCGATGTATAGATCTCATCAATACAAACAAAAAAGTCGTACTAAACATGGGTTCCAAAATCAACCATTTCCAAGGTACAGCCAAATTATTTACATAGAGTAGGTGCACAGAATCGTGTTTATCACATCTGCTATGGAAGTGGATAAAACATTTGTTTGAGTTTTTGTAAGTGTCAATATTGTTATTGTTGGAATACGTATACCAACGCGGAAATGGCAGATATGCATTTCATGTATGGTAAGGCCAATGGTAATTCTTATGAGGCACGTCTTTTGTATGCCGAAGCATTTCTGAACCGGGCACTTCTGTGTGACAAATTTTTTACATATTTGCTTCAACGTTTACCCGAAGTTGAGGCATTTAAATCAAGAAAAGGTGGTGGTGGTCGGCCTAGATCAGTTTCTACTCCTGAAGCGTAACTTAACATTTTAAGGAGGATTGAAGAAAATCCAGGTACCAATACTAGAAGACTTTCCGCCAAAGCAAGTATTAATGCTTCCCTAGTTTGGAGAATATTACGTGAGGAGCAATTGTACCCATACCATATTCCAAGGGTCCAGTCTCTTAATGTGCTTGATTATGCTGCACGTCTGGTGTTTTGCTGATGGGCACTGACAAGAGTTGCGGAAAACGCAAACTTTGTTAGTAAAGTATGGCTTGGTGTTTTTGGAGATTTTTTCTTCCAAACAGTTTGACTAGCCAATTGTATCTTGACTTTTTGCGTAATCCCTTGCCACTATTGTTAGAAGATGTACCCCTCATTCATAGAATGAATATGTGGTTGATGCACGATGGGGCTCCTGCACATTTTTCAATCATGGTTAGAAATTTCCTAAATGAAAATTACAGCAGGTGGATAGGGCAAGAGGGTCCAGTTGTGTGGTCACCTAGATCTACTGACCTTGATCCGCTCGCAATATTTATTTTCTTAAAAAAACTCCTTATCTCGAAAACGGTTGATTTTCGAACCCATGTTTATTATGACTTTTTTGTTTGTATTGATGAGATCTATAAGTGGGTAATATACCCAAACATATTTTTTAACACCCTGCAATTATTTAAAAAAAAATGTTTATTTCATTTCTTATAATTTTTATTAAATTTGTGTAACTGTTATTAATTTATTCTGTATAAGAGTTGGTTCCTTCCTTTTTGTTAACTGTTTGAACCAATGGATGTTTTACAGGTAAAAGGCGGTTTCACAGAGGAAGAAACATTGTTACTTTTTGCCAATTCCCTAAAAACCGATGCCAGCAGACTTCCAGTTCAAGCAACCAAAATTCATTATTTATGCAAGGGTGAACCTATTTTAATTGCTTTAATTGGATCCCTATTGGAACCCTCCAAGGAAGCCTTGCTTAATGATACAAACCATTGGGATTACTACATTAAAAAATTATATAAAAAGGATTATAAGTAAGTGTCTCTTGTTGACCATTTTTATAATGTAATTTTACAATGTTAAGTAAAAAATTACAGCCCCATATATTTCCATTGTCAAAGTAGGTATGTAAATATTATTTCAACCAACAAAAAAAATGATTAAAGTTTGCTGTTTTAAAAGTTATAACCATTGGCATGATGTATACTTTTTTGGCGGAATACCATGGTTACTGCACACTTCGAGTTCGTTGAGAGTTGTTATTCTACGATATAATTTGCTTTATTTTGATGCAGGAAATACGTTTACATGCAATAATATCCAACAGTTAATAAATTAACGGATTGACAAAATTTTAATATATTTTCAGTTCAACACATTTCGAGTTCGTTGAGAGTTGTTATTCTACGAAATAATTTCCTTTACTTTCAAGCAAAAGATTGCAGAAAATACGTTTACATACAATAATATACAACAGTTAATATATGAACGAGTTAGTAAAATTTTAAAACATTTTTAGTTCTCCACACTTCGAGTTCGTTGATAGTTGTTATTCTGCGATATAATTTGCTTTATTTTGATGCAAAATATTGCAGGAAATACGTTTACATGCAATAATATCCAACAGTTAATAAATGAACGAATTGGCAAAATTTTAATATATTTTCACTTCACCACACTTCGAGTTCGTTGAGAGTTGTTATTCTGTATTATTATATTTGAATGTTTCATCTAAGACAACATTCGTTAAATTTTGCCATTTTTAAATTCGTTAAGTCAAATAATATTTTCATTTCCTACCACTTTGACTGATAAGGGGTTCTACTGTATATTAATTTTGTTGATATGGTTTTTGTAGTATATAAGCAATGTATACATAAATTTCATCACTTCCACTTATTTTGCCATAAATAATAAATACTACATCATTTATATTTTTAGTTTGAAAATTCAACTATTTGGTGCCATTAATATCTGTATAGAAAGGTTAAATGAGGAGTTGCGAGAGTTGTACCACTACTTTGCAGTTTTTGTAGAAGACATAAATATTACCCCACAAGTGATGCAAACAATTTGGAAATTGGAGGACAAATATGCTGTTGAAGCCAAAATGACTGCCCTAGAAAATAAATCTCTTATTGTGTCTTACTATAACAAGGAGTTAAAAACTTACGTGTATGGCATCCATGACTTGTTTTTGGCCTATCTCAAACAAAAACTTGGGCCAGTAGCAATAGTTGAGCAACACAGAAAATTGATCTCTGCTTACAAACATATCTCCAACAATAACTATGCTAACCTACCAAATGATAATTACATTTTTCAATACATTGGTTACCATTTGAAACACGCTCAATTGTTTGAAGAATTTGCAATCTATTTTGATCTCAATTTTATTGGTGCTAAAATCAAAGCTATTGGTACTGCAGATTTATTGAGGGATTTTGAAATCTACAAAGATTATATTACTCGCAATGTAAGTAGTATTTATGTCTTAAATGAAAAACTCTGATTTGTTTTATATAAACCCCTTGCCACCATGATATTTAGAACATCCAAATATGTAATTCGACAACTAAGCTGCCATCTTCAGTAGGAACTTGAACTAATTAAAGTAACTTGGCTGAGGAATACCTCTGGAAATAAGTCCTTTACCAAGTCAACAATTGAAGTCCAATGGACGTGGTTGACTTGGTGAAGGACTTATCTCCAGAGGTATTCCTCAGCCAAGTTACTTTAATTAGTTCAAGTTGCTACTGAAGATGGCAGCTTAGTTCCCGAAATACGTATTTATTGTAAATATCCTGATGAGAAGGGGTTTTCCAAAGTTTATTTACTTAAACCAACATCTTCAATCAATGGTATTCTGTTTTATAGTATATTAGGTTTACTAGAAAATAAATTGATGAATGTTTTTAAATGTTCACAATATTTTGGGAATTATTCATTGATAATAAATTAAAATATACAGCCTGTTTCAGAGTAAGCGCCTTATTTTTTTTTAGCCACACTATGGGTACTACTTTCAAAATATTTGGCAGTAATATCTTTCAGGACGTTCTCTAGACAATGGTGATATCAGATTTTCAATTGGACGAATTATTTCAAC
>JABXWE010049108.1:0-10563 GCA_014611495.1 Limonius californicus
TTTTATCAAGTAAATGACTCTTAATCAGGCGATTGTTATGGCTAAGCTACAATCTCAAATATCCTGTATTAAGGACGTACCCAGAGAGGGGGGGGGGGGCAAGGGGCCAGTTGTCATGCATCTACTGCTAGAATTTAAAACTGAGTATAGAAATTGCCTTAAATGAGTTATTAATGTGCTTGGCTAGTCGTATGTGTTGTATTATGGACGTTGTATACAATTTTTAAATTTGTAAAATTTAATGAGAGTATCTTTTAATTAAAAGTACATATTTTTTTTCGCTCTACAAATGTGATAATAAAAATAGAATTCTTGAAAGTATTTGTATTTAATGATGTTTCAGTCATATTGTTGTTTTAATGTAATTGCACCAATAACTGACCATCTTAGTTATTTTTTAATGTTTGATTATAAATTCGTTATTCATTAGATTCATAGATTAGTTAGAAAGTATTCAGTTGGTTAAAATATCTTTAATATCTGAAAGATTATAATTTCTAATTGGCTGTAAGTTAAATAACTTAGTGATAATATCTTTCCTCTTATATCTACCTCTACTATAGCAATAAGAGACTATTCGAATTTTCTAACCAAGTACCCATAACTGTCCTCCTCGAGCACTGTAACTTTCCCCAAATGTAGGATCTGTACCTTCGAAGTGTATCGTGGCAAGCTCATTTTCAACAAGATACAATTCAGATTATCAAGGAGAAATAATTGTATTCGTTTGGGCCTCAAAAAGTGTCAAGTATAGCATGACAGAGACAGGGAGCATTGAGACAATTTTTATAGATGCTTATTTCCTAGCATAAATAAAGATCCACATTATACTAAGATTCTCTGGGGCGATGAATATACTTCTAAAGAGACAGGTATCATAAATACCCTTATCCTGCATGAGTGGAGGGATGAAAACTTTGGAGTAGCAACGTTTGGATAAGAGAACTTGCATTTTTGGAAGATATTACTTGTAAAAGATGTATTGTACTAGCTAGGCCCAAGATACCAAAGTGAGCTATTTAAGAATTTTAGGGTTTTCTGAAAAATAAAAAAGGAGCTTGAGACATTCACGCGGGAAGTAAAACTTCTCACCTTAATTGACTACAAACCGTTGGAAGTAATTAGAGAATGCTGAAAGTTAAATTAATGTTAAATTTTAATAAACCGCATCATCTGCTCTAGTGATGAGATTTTGGTTTAAAGTATCAAATGAAACCAACATATTTTCGAATTATTATAAATTGACACGCGGTAGGTAATTGCAATACCGATTGTAAAAAACCAACTATTAGGTGTGAAATTTGAAACTGTTTGAATGTGGCATGCACTTAGATAAATCTTAACACATTTAATTCATTTATAATCAATTGTTATGCTGATTTAAAACAAATTTAGTTCTCAATTTACTTGTACTATTAATCAGTAGAATTAGTAAAAAGTTTTCTTTTGAAAGTCTCGATTAAAAACGTACAGTAGACTGCAAATAGCGTTGCGGCTCAACTGCGCACAAGATAAACAAAGATGTTGAATGAATGACAGAGACGAAGTACACACGTCACACTGCCAGTACATTCAGCCGCAAAAGTTAACTTGCGTTTTTATGTAAAGTGTGAAAGATGTTTCTAAGCATTATTAAGATTACAAGTGCTAATGAGCCATTAAGTGCTCATAAAGTTATGTCTAATTTTAAAGGAACTTTAGTTTTACCTACATTTAAGACGTTTATAAGAAATGTCCAATGACTTTCTAATTCCAAATCCGTTTACTATTATAATTTACAAGCTTTAAATAAATGTACACAAAAGAAAAGGTGAAATGGGTTGAATTAATAAAAAATACACAAAAAATTGCAATAAAAGAACTTTCAAAATATTTTCGGAAGCCCTGTTCAAAATTAGAAGAATGCATTTTTAAAATAAATACCTTTAAATGTAGTTTCTAATAGGGACAGGTAGTTATTTACTTGTTGCCAACTACCTAATATTTCCGGATTATGCAGATGGAATGCAGTTCTGTTGTATGCTTCTTAAATTTGTGTTTCCGTTTACTCCGTATTCTCAGTAAAATTTGTAATCCTCAGCAGTTATATGAATATATAAGAATAAAAAAATATTAATTTAAATATTCCATGCCTGATAAACTTCCATCTGAACTATCACTTTCAAAATCAGTTTCCGTTTCGCTATCATCTTCACCTAAATTTATAATTAAATTGTCTACAATTAAATCTAAGGCGGGCTCTTGTGCCATGAAGCTTCACTCTCCTCCCTCATAAATTTTAAAACGGCACTTATGATTTCTCGGGATTGGCCGCTTAAAACTTTTCCTTTAACTTTAGTCTTGAAGACCATTTTTCTTCAGTAGATGCAACGACAGCAATAGTACGCACAAACAACAAATAACAAAAAACAGCAACAACACAAACAACAAAAACAGCAGTAGCACAAACAACAAATAACAAAGAAAACTACAATAATCAATTAAGAGCAAGTTTAACAAATAAGTTTTGGAAGCTGCTACTTTTTAAGGGAATGTACCTATGTTACTCGCTCGAGACTCAAGTAAAAAGTGAGCTCCGCTTCCCACTCCACTGTTTTGTCAACGCGCACCTCCGAGCCACCCGCAGCCCTATTTGCAGTCTACTGTACCTATATGCTGCAATTGCTTTTAGTAATAAACTACTTAAATGTAATGCAAACCATTTGAATTACACCTATTATGCTCGATAATCTTTGTACTATTATTGGTACGAGTCAACTTTATTTTTAGTAATCCAACCTTGAGAAATTTGGTTAGATAACAATTATTTGCAGTTTTACAAAAATAAATTCATAAATCGCATACAAATGTCTGATATTCTGTTAATGTTATTATTTTATGCACTAATCAATACAGTTGATTCAGGTAATCATTCGTTGCTTCTATGTTCCTCAGATTGCGTTACAATTAATGAACATCTGCGTTGTAGGTTAGGCAATGTTTAATGGGAATGGCTTGTTCACAATTGCCTCGTGGTGTTTTTCACCTACTAATGTTGAATTGCAAGGTAATTTAACCACAATTTTATAATATTTTTTAGGTTATTCCAGCACTGTATTAACGAAAAATGAAGACGTTTTTGGAACACCAGCCGATTCATTAGTAGTGAGAGATGAAGCACCAATAAGACACGAATTTGAGAGACGCGTTCGTGATCTGGAAATAGTTCATACTAAACCAAATGAGAACCCTTACAAGTATGGTAGGTAATAAGTATTTTTGCATTTTAGTATATGACATGAAGCAGTTAGTCAAGGCAGAAGAAAGATTCGAAATTATATATATATGTATATATATATATATATATGTATAGCTGATAAGTTGTCACCTCAGTGTCGCGGATACGGCGGACTCACCTCACCCTCTTTTAACCACTCAAATAGAAATATAAAAGTATATATGTGGCAAGGGGGACCTCCTTAACGTGGTTTTCAATAGAGGGGAAAAGATTTCCTTTTCGAATTTACGTCTACAATAATAGATAAATAAAATCCGTTGTCACCTCAGGCGCATATATAATAAAGCAGATATGGACCGTTCGATCGCACCTCAAGCGGTGTTGCCGCAAATTTTGAGGTGTGTAAGTCTGCGACAGGTCTTTTTGTATATGAAACATTTTTAAATTAGGTTTCCTTTCTTTTGGAAGATCCCGAGTAAAATTTAATTAATTAATTAAATAGCTTCTTGCTCTGGTTAACAAAAATAAAAATTCTATTTTGTATTAACATAGCAATTAACAAAAGAAGATACTTAGTTGAATAATAATAATGCAAAACTAAATTTTAGTCAACAATGACTAAAGACTAGATTAAGAAATTGTCAAATGTGGAAGCTGTCCCAAGTCTTGAGTAAAAAATTCTACATCAAATTAAATAATGTAGGTATGGAAACGAGTATGTTTCAAAAAATATTTTATTTGTAAACATAGGAGCACAACAAAGAAAAGAAATAGGTCATTACAATAGCTAACACATATGCACATTAAATTAATTAAAGAAAGTAAGTTGTGCGGCAAACAGATAAAAAATATAACAAAAAGAGCAAATAGTTACAAATGAAAGTAATGTTCGTTCGTTTTGACAGAATTGTCCGCGTTTTGTGATGACTCAGATTGGGAATGATTCCCTTGGGTTGTTCGTAGAGCATGCACCAAAGCTAACACTCTGCTAATATATATATATATATATATATATATATACAGTGCGGTCCATAAGTAACGGATAAATTCATTTTCTACGTAATTTACAATTTATGAGTAAAATCCTGAAACACGTCGATTTTTAATTCTAAAATGACATTTTTTAATTTAATTTAATCTAATTTGATACCTCCCCCATCAACCCCTTGCAGTGATAGCAACCCCTTTAAAAAATTAAATGGAATGAGGGTGCGTGTGATAGCTCATTTGAAAGAGTTTTTAATTCTCTATCCAGCAGTATATGGTTTTTTGAATTTTGTATATTCTCCATCAAAAAATTAAATTTGAAAGTTTTAAAATGTATTTAAAATGTATACAATCAAATATATCCCAAACTATGAAATTAATCAAATCACCCCGGAAACGATACAAAATGTTTTAAAAGAATTTCAGCAACGCCTGCATTATTGTTAAGAAGCAACGGGCGCCCAGTTTGAATATTTGATTTAAAATGTTTTATGTTCTTTTGTTTGCTTAGTGACATTAAAAATGTAATATTTTTCAATAAAACATTTAAAGAAATTCAAAAAATCTTCCATTGCTGCATAGAGAATTAAAAACCTTTTCAAATGAGCTATAACACGCACCTTCTAAAGTGGTTGCTGTCACTCCAAGGGGGTTGAAGGGGGAAGTATAAAATTATGCTTAAAAAATGTCATTTTAGAGTTAAAAATCGACGTGTTTCAGGATTTTACTCATAAATTGTAAATTACGTAGAAACTAAATTTATCTGTTACTTATGGACCGCACAGTATATCTTCTTCTTCTTCTTTTCCTTTTATAGTAGGCAAGATGCCTGTTTTTCATCACACAACTTTATGGCGTGGACTCTGTTGATGTCCACCAGCTCTCTGCCCATCTTTTTAGTGGTCTTCCTGGGTTACGATGTCCTTGTGGTTTCCAGTCTCTGGTTATTTTAATTAATCTGTTATTACTTGCTCTTTCAATGTGTTCGTCCCAGCATTTTCTTCGCTGCTTTATAAACTTTGTTATATCTGTTACTTGGCAATCTTCTCTTACTACCTGGTTCCTAACTCTGTCCAGTCGCGTTTTCCCGATGATCGCTCTGAGGGTGTTCATTTCAGTTGTACGCAGTAATTGCTTTGTCCTTGCCGTATCTGCTCTTGTCTCAGCTCCGTAGGTAAGAATTGGTCTGACAATTGTCTTATATATTTTAACTTTACTTTCTTTGTGTAAATATTTGTTTTTCCAAGTTATGTCTCTCAAATACCCAGAAATTCTAGCTCCCTTTTGTGCTTGTTTCCTTACTTCCAAATATAAGTTTCGTTGACTTGATATCTCTGCCCCTAAATAATTGAAATTCATCACTTGTTCTATTGGTTTGTCTTCAACTACTAGCTTACAGCGGATTGGTTCCTTTGATAACACCATCGATTTTGTTTTGTCTGTTGATATGCTCATGTTATATTGTTTTGCAGTCAGGTGGAAATTATATAATAGTCGCTGTAGGTCATTTTCGTTATTAGCAATGAGTATTGCATCGTCTGCGTAACAGACAATTTGAACTTGTTCTCGGCCCATATTATATCCTCTTAGTTTATTCGTTCTCTGGATAATTTGATCCATAATTAGATTAAATAGTATGGGGCTTAATGAGTCCCCTTGTCGAATGCCGGTGGCGTTAGGGATCTCTTCTGTCATACCTTCTCCTGTTGAAATTTTCGTTGTTGTTCCTGTGTTCATTTCATGGATTAGCTTAATAAGGTTTGATGGCGTGTTTTTCTCTTGTAAAATGGTTATCACATCTGTCAACCTCACTCGATCGAAGGCCTTCTTCAGATCTACAAAGCATAAGAAGGCAGGCATGTTATACTCGATCGCTTTTTCTGAGATTTGTCGTATTATGAACATCGCATCTATCGTGGATCGGTTTTTGCGAAAGCCTTGTTGTTCTTCACTTATTTTTGCATATGGTTCTATTTTTTCTGCGATTATTTTTGATAGAAGCTTTTGAGAAGTGATCAGGAGAGATATGCCTCGATAGTTATCCGGGTTCGTTTTATCCCCCTTTTTATAGATTGGGATTGTCAAGCTACTTTTCCACTCTTTTGGTATTCTTGCTTCCTTCATAATTATGTTGTATAATTTTAATACCTCGTTTTCTAGATGTTCTCCTCCGTACTTTATCAATTCATTCTGTATATTATCTGGGCCTGGTGCTTTCCTGCATTTAAGGGATCTTATCGCGTTTTGTACCTCTTCCTTTGTGATTTCTATTTCAACTTCATTTCTATCATGTTGTATATTCATGTCTGTATGGTCTTCCTGTTCGTTATAGAGCATTCGGAAATATTGGCTCCACCTTTTGTTATTGATTTTGCTTATTTTCACTGTTTCTGCTATTTCGGCCTTTCTGTTGCGTAGCATTTTCCATACCTTCTTTTGCGATCCATACATATCGCTTTCCATTTCCTTGGTGAAGGCTTCCCAGTATGTCTCTTTTATCAGTCGTACTTTGGTGTTCGTTTCATTTCTTATACGTATGTAGGTTTGCCAATTTTCCGCCGTTCTGTTTGTCTTATATTGTAAGAAGGCTGTTTTCTTTTCTTGCGTTATTTGTTTTATTTCTGGTGTGTACCAGGGTGTTTTGTACTTAGTTTTTCTATTAGTGTCTACTTTTCTTTTCTTTTCCCTAGGGCTTCCTCTGCTGCACTGAGTATATTGATTTTTACTCTTGTCCATGATATTTCAACATTGTCTTCGTCCGTAATGGAGTTGTTTTTAATTTTTTCTTTGATGCGTTCTTTGTAAAGGTGTTTGATTGATTCATGTTGTAGTGATTCTATATTAATTTTTTCTGTTATATTAGATATTGTTTTCCTTTGTGGGGTGCAACGCATGCGGATCTTGCTTAGTACCAGTTTGTGATCTGAGCCTATATTACTAGAATTGAGCGTTCTTACGTCTAAGATTTGGTTCGGCATGATCTTATCATTTGTTATTATGTAGTCAATCATTGACATTTGCCCTTGTGAGTTCTCGAACGTATACTTATATTTGAAATCATGTTCGAAAAATGTATTGTTAATTCTTAGGTTATTCTGTGCGCAGAATTCTATTAGTAAGTCGCCATTGTCGTTGTGTTCGGCTTCATGAAATCGCTGTTTTACTCCCGGTATACTATCATTGCCTATTCGGGCGTTTAAGTCTCCCACTATTATAATGTAATCTGTGTCATGGGTATCATCGAGTACTCTTTGGAGGTCTTCATAGAATTGTCTTCTTTGCTCTCTTGACTTGCCCATGTCTGGTGCGTACGCGCTTATAATATGTAACCGCTTCCCGTCAACATGTAATTGTATTTTTAAAAGCCTTTCATTGATATAATCAATGTCGTCAATTAATTTTTGGTATTTTGTGTGTAGAAGCAGTCCTACTCCAGCGGTTGCTCTTTCGTTTTTATTCTTTCCGCTGTAAATGAATATATAATCATCTATAACTTGTGTTCCTTTGCCTTTTCTCTTTGTTTCTGAGATTCCGCATATATCTATTTTTTTCTCGCATAACTCCATTATATAGTATATAGATTTTCTAATTGTTTGTTACTACCTGATGAAGCAACGAACCTAGTAAGAATACAATCGTTCTCGTTTAAGAAAAAAGTTAATTAATTTGTTTAGTAATACACCTATTCTAGGTAGGATTCTTAAACTCATCCATCTGATGGCTTAAATTTCAACGTATAGCAATTATTGTGATATAGTCAATTTCAAAAATAGTGCATGAGCGACCAGCCTTGATTAATGTTCAGGGCAAATACAAACAGTTTAATATTATCATTACTATATTTGCTATAATTACGTTTTTTTTTTGCAGAAACTTACTACAATCCACCAAAGTTTGAATATCCAGACTGGCAAGGTAAATTATTTACATTTATTAATAATGTAGGCTATAAGTAGTTAATGAAGTAGGTGATTTCATTTATTATGATTTCAGGAATTATGGAACAACAGAGAAAAGATATGGAGGAACAAGCAAGTAAGCTCGAAAATATGTTTTTGGAAGTAGGACAGAATTATAAATATTAGCAATCTTTCTGGCCTTGTGTCCAAAGCGGCTATTTTACTTTAAATCAGGGGGTTTTCTCTTCTTCTTTTCCATTTAATCGCTGTTATTTAATTTTATGATTTTATGTGTTTAGGACGAGAAAGGGAAGAAGAAGATAGGAAGAAACAGAAATTGGAAGACGGTTTGTATCAAAAAAACCCAATTTGGCTTTGAAATGTGTTCAAAGATTAAAAATATTTCTTAATATAATCATCTAACTAAAATTCTAATTTATGCATTTTTTAGAACTACAGAAACGTGTGACTACAAATAAAATTATCGCTGGAGTAGGTAAGAGGAGAAAAAATTGATACATTTGTCTATTAATCTTTATGTATTTTAGCTGTAACACTAACTATTATTGGAGTAACAATATGTGTTTGTATACGTGTGCAGCATGATGCGAAACAGAGAAATCGGCGAAACATTCAAGCAGATAACAACCACATGGCAGGAACCCCTCAGCTGCATAATAGGACAAGAGAGTTTGCTCCAGTTGAAGATCGTACACTAATTCCACTTAGGAGCAATGTAGGGGCATCCAGTAATGACCATAGAAATGATCAAGAGGAACTTCCAAGTGCTCCTATTGGCTTTCTTCCCAATTTGTATGGCAGCTCTAACAACTGCAGCAGTCGTAACTTACCAACTACAAATTTGCTTGACCAGTCAAATAGTAGTAGTAAGCATGATTTACCACCGTCTTATGAGGAAGCTGTGGTTCATCTGGAACCTTCTGCACCACCAGCCCATAACGGCCACACGCCTAATAGTAAAATTTAAATATAGTAGTCTGTAACGAGTAGGGAAATTGTGCCTAAAATGACATCGTTTTTTTTTTATGAGACACTATTTTGTGATTAATGTTTACGTAAATATCAACAATTTATATTCTACTGAAATCATATGTTCATTTCACACATGTTTGTATTTGAAATTCTTTATTTCTTCAGTAAATAAAATTTTTATTCAAACTTACTAAAAATATTACTCCTATACCATATTACCCGTGTACTTGGACAAAACGACATACACATAAAAATGCATAACAAAACTTAAATTCATTGACAAAACAAGAACTCTATTATTTATAATTAATTACGAACAATCTTAAATCATACGGTTTTGCCATTCAATACTTCCCCCAGGACTAACAAAATAATTTGCAAAATAGTTTCTAACGTGTTCTCATTGTGTCCGATTGCCGCCTGTACCTTGCACGGATATGTTATCCAAATTACAAGTTAAAGTACCTATCTTCAAGTTGATAACCATCTCTTTTCCGTACGTAATTGTGAAGTACACATGCTGCTTTGATTATTTCAACTGCGAAATCTGGTTGAACTAAAATGATAGCATGGAATACCCGCCATTTATTTGCCAGTATGCCAAAGCTACATTCAACAAATCTTTTAACCCTTGTAAGTCTATAATTAAAAATGCGCGTTCTTTCATTTTAATGACGCCTGCAATAAGGGCGTAGTAAGCTACAATGTAATCCAAAAGCTTCATCTCCAACAAAGACAAATGGTTTGTTATGTGATTTTTAAATTTGCCGCACACTTTGGTAGTTCCGTGATCTGTTTGCCGCTTCGTTAGAATTAATATCGCTGTTTAATTGAATTCTTATTTTTGGGTTACTATTTTAGGTACTTTGTTTTGTCTTTCGAAGCTCTAGATGTGATCAATAGTTTCTTTGTGTAAAATCGCAAGCTTTGTGTTCATCTGCGAGACCTTGAACGCTCCCTGGAATTCCGAGCGTCAAAAACAAATTCTTTTCTAGAACATTTCGTAAGATGTCGTCATGTTGTGCAATCTTTTGAGGGGGGTACTGATTCCCGTTGCATTTTGAGTTGAGTCCATTTTTAGATCGGGAGGACTCCGGTTGTCCGTAAGCTCCATCATCGGCAATCGTAATTACGTCAAGTGCTGCAGGGGCGGCTCTCGGGTTTTTTTTTGTGAGGGGTATCAGTAATATGTTTTTCCGTTTCGCTGTTGTACCAAGGGGTACTTTACAGGCCGTCGGCTATTGCCGGATTAAGAAGGATTAACGTGATTCAACCCCAGGAAAAAGGCAACTCTTCCGTGAGTTGACCAATCGCCTTTCGGCGGATCATTGTCAAAGCCCAACGCCCGTGGTTCTGCAGCCATTTCATGCTACCGAAGGTTCCTGTCTTCGCCTCTGTTCATCGTTTATAACTGGAAATCGCCGTCTTATTGTGCCGTCTCCTCGTCAAGGTAAAGAATGTTTTTGT
>JABXWE010049138.1:0-16864 GCA_014611495.1 Limonius californicus
AGTAGCCGTACCGATTTGTATAGGGGGAAATAAAATCTATATAATCTAGTTATATAACTTCTTACAAAATTGGCAGATGTAACTTTGTTCCAATTTACATGGCATTCCATAGTTCATTTCCGAATCGTCGATAGCAATACAGTTGTCGTCGCTTTGCGTAGGCGATTCGTAAAGGATATCGCTAACCCATTTCATACGCATATTGGGGCCTGTTGGGATTCTGTCTTTCTTGCTATCCCATAACCAAGTTGGTGAAGACGTCGATTTGTTAAATATTCCTCCAATCCATGCGCGGTGAACGGCTGGCCCTTTTTGCATCACAAGGTCGAGCAAATCGTAAAACTGTGTTGTTTCCCGTATTTCCGCTAGATGCGCCGAATACTGTACATAAACATCTTTGCAATAGTTTCTAGCGTCTGTCCAGTTCCTCTTGCTGCGATGGAGACGGTAAGCGTATTCGCCGCTAACTACATCAGTAAAATCAGTTTTGTTTTCTATATAACAAATGTAGGGCCGAAGTCGTTCACAATCGGCTTCTAAAAATACAGTGATATTCGCTACATGTCTATCAAGTAGAATGCATTTTCCCGATTTTTGTATTTTTTTGTATTTCCAGGGAGGGTACCACGTACTGTCTGATGTGTTCTGTAACCTGATAGGTTCTGGTTCGAATTGATATCCCTCGCTATACCATTTCGCCCCTATCCATGCATGTGGAAGTTTTGACGTGCCCGACCGAAGATATCTTCCTAAGGTCTGCGAATGGTTGAATGACGTCACTACAGCTAACTGAGCGTCGGGGTGATGTCTGATACACCTTTGTGTTGCACCAGCGTAGTTGACAAGTTCGCGATAGATTTTATAAGATCGCTGACCCAACTGAAGCCAACCTGTATGTGTTAAAGCATCTTCTCCTAATATTCCTGAAATAATGGGGTTATATAAGCAACTTTGTCTTTATTCTTTATAGAAAATTAACAAATGCGCAGCAGACAATATTACCCATTAGACGAGCGCTTTTGTGAGAATGTGGTTTCGGTTTCTTATACTCAGTTTGCCCTGTATGTCTTGATGGGTCTTCTTTATCTTGCTGGTGAGACTGTGAAATCTGCTCTCCATCAGCAAAATGTAGTGAATCGACACTCGAACACCATACCATTACAATCAGAGAAATAGTCACTATAAACCATCTTTGGTATAAAATCATTTTGCGTTATTTTCTTTTATAAAACCGTACACCACGGAATTAATACTGTATACATATGAACTGTTATACGTAAGTTCTCAAGATAACATCTGGAGATTTCTCGGAGTGGTGCTGTTTTTAAATCGACCAGAGCTAGTACGCGGTTCCCGATAGCGGTGTTTGTTATATTTACAACTAAATGGTGCATAATATTGGAGAACTGTAACTGATAGATTAGCCCTATCGCATCTTCGCTGCTTCATAAAAGAAAGGCCTGTTATTTATTTTAACGCGTGGATTTATTATTAAACTACATACAACAGCATATTATATACAAACATTTAATCTTCAAAACTGGATTGTTTTTTCTTCTCGTCTTCTTCTAGCCGTCGCAAATTTTCAGCAGCTTAAACAAAACGACATATTATAATAAGGAATTCTATTTGAATCAAATATTTCTTACTGAAACGACAGACGAAATGCTGTTCATAAATACACATTGTTCCATAGTTTAAGGGTATAATGTGACTCTCCCTATCCACGCTAAGGCATATAAAATCTATTTCAATATCTTTCTCAAACGAAGCATTTTTAACCCAATTTATTGGAGAATCTGGTCCCGTACTAATTTTTGCATGGTTGGAGTCCCATAACCACACTGATCGGTAAACAGTAGTATTATTGTCCAACAAGCCATATATGATGAACAGCTGTTTTGTTTTCGTCCATCACGTAGAGTAAATTGTAAGTCTGTTCTCTACCTCGAATCTCCGAAAGCTTTCCTGATTAGTTTTGGTAGACATCCGTGCAATAATCGGTAGCCTTAATCCAATTTCTCTGTATGAATTCAAGACGATTTTAAGAATCGTGGAGTTGCCAAAGGCAACTCCAAGATTCCCATCCCACCCAGCTTATCTCGGCTCAGCACAATTCGTGCTATTCACAGGTCTAACGTGTCCCACCCTTGAAAAACCCCATGCCCCAGACACCACAAACACCCTGGGAAAGTGCAGTGCTCAGGATTCGAACCTGAGCGACGTTGGTAGTATAACTCCGAAGCCAAGCGCTGCGGCCATTACTCTATCGCGGTCCCCCATCCTATTTCTCTGTATGAATCCAAGACGATAACCATCATTTCCTACAATTATATCCGAAAATGGATCGGTTTCATTTTCTCCAATCTTATAGCAAATATACGGCCGTTCCCGTTCCCAGTGTGCCTCTACAAACAAAAGTAATATTTGATAAATGCTGTCAAGCAGCAGACAACCTCCAGGCTTCTTTTTAACTTCTTGTTTCTCCACGGTGTGTAGTTGGAAGAATCCGAATGATTGCTTAAAATTATATCTTCTTCCTGGAATATGTAGTTGCCGTGGATTCACTTCCCTCCGATCCAGGCGTTTTCAAGATTCGGCCTGCCTATCAGCAGATATCTACCAAGCTATTGAGCGTCTTCAAAAGTTATTACTACAGCTAGCTACGATCGAATGCCTTAATATCTAAATTATAAGTAAAATTGTGCACAATAGTTTGGGCAATGAGTTCATGTTGGTCGCCTCTTATCCACAACCATCTGTTAGAATGTTTCTGCTGCACTCCTGATATCCACAGTGTGTCCATTATTAGGTTTGTCTCGGAAAGAGCTTCTGCAAGAAATTGAGCCAACTCCATTTTTTTTACGAAAGCGAGATCGGCTTGATAAGTTTCGCTGCACAATAGTATTGCGTGCAGAAAAGTTACCTTTGTATTAACAAACAGGTACTCCGTTTATCCAATAACAAACTGGTCTACTCCCCCATTTACCGTGTAGGTATGGTTCTGTACCGAAAACGTTTTCAATAATTTTAGTTTGCGGCAAAGCGATCTGAATGTAGGCTTACCGATGAAATTAGAATCAACTATATACTTTCGAGAATGTGCACGTTGTTGGACTGTAACCAGAATAATAATAAAATAAAAATAAAAAACCTTCATCTTACATCTATCTCTATTTGCTAACGTGTACTTTCATTAATGACACACAACTAATTAATATTTACGATATTCATTCACGTAGTACCAATATGTGTTAAGTTGGTAGAACTCTTGCCACTTCCAACGTAGCAGGAAATCTTAATAAAGCAAACAGTTCTCTGCAAAAAATCCACATAGCATCGTTTCAACGGAAGACCAACTCTTAAAATTTGCTTTTTACGTGAATATATACAGTTTGAAGTGCAACATCGGCGTGGAACTGAGCAATCCCACAATGAAGAGTTTTTTTCGGAACCTTTTAGTTAGAAACAGAAAACGAAATACTAGCATAATTTTCTTTTGCACTGTAAATTACAATAATTCTGCAATTTTGAACTGTTTTAGGAGCTTTACCAAATTGGTATTTGTTGCGAAGTTATTACAACAATTGCAATACAACAACGCTAACTTGATCATTTTGCATGTT
Organism: Limonius californicus; assembly: GCA_014611495.1. NCBI lineage: Eukaryota > Metazoa > Arthropoda > Insecta > Coleoptera > Elateridae > Limonius > Limonius californicus. The sequence continues at coordinate 3,627 of JABXWE010049138.1, forward strand.
GCTAAACTGCTTTATAATCTATTTAATCAGCTAAATGCTAGTTTGGTTCAGTGTTATCTTAATGCCAATAACTACTACTGTTAGCCTTCTTCTCACCAACTTAACAACAATTACTAAGTAATAACGTAATAGGTAAAAAGTACCATTTGAGTCATAAATCATGAAAATAAAAATCTTTTACACTTAACGTTTTTATTGCGTTTCAAAGAAATTAATACAGATACAATTTCAAATTACACTTTTTTGGGTCCGTTGATAATCACAGATCTGTTCTGAGCTTCCTCCTCTTCCAGTCGTTTTAATTGGTCAGCAGCTGTAAAACAATAACAAACAGGTTTACATACGTTAAATCCTAAGTAACATTTTTTGCCTTAATCGGTCATGTATGGTACTTACGAAAGTGACAGACAAACGATTGGGAATAGTGGCATTCGGTACCATAATGTAAAGCTTGTATATGATTTTCTCTGTCCATATCCAGACACTTGTTAACAGGATCAGCCTGCTCATCGTACGATCTGTTTGTTACCCAATTTAATACAGAAAAATCTACTGCTTTATTGCTGATGACCCACCACCATTTCGATTCATTATTATATTGTCCAGCTACCCATATATGTGAAACGGCGGTTTTGTTTTCGCCCATAACGTACAATAAATTTTTAGACTGTAGGGCAGTGTCTATTTCTTGTAGTTTCCCCTCCCATTTGCCGTACCTGGCAGTGCAAAAGTGTAAAGCCTTGTCCCAAGTCAATAAGGGATCGTAAATGAGACGGTAACCGTCGGGACCAATAATTACATCCGTAGAATTGATACCTTCCGTACCGTTAATGAGCGGTTTGTAACAAATTACAGCTCTTTCACGTTCACAACGTGCTTCCACGAATAAAGTTATATTGGCTAAATGCCGATCTAGTAAAAGGCAGCCCCCTGGTTTTCTCATACGCGTATTTCTCCATGGTGGATACTGATTTTCATCTGATGAATTAAACAGAGTTATCCCTTCTGCTTCGAACTTGTAGGCATCAGATGACCATTGAGCACCCATCCATGCATTTTCAAGACTTGGTCTGCCAATCAGAAGATATCTTCCAAGCTCCTGAGCATCATTAAAAGTTGAAACTACAGCTAAACTGGCGTCCTTATCTATCATAGGGCATTGTACTGAGGCTCCATCGTAAGTAAGTTTCGTGGCGTATATTTTATATAGCCTGGATCTTATTCTAATCCAGCCTGGATGTGTTGAGTTACCTCTTCCTCCGCCGCCCCCTAAAAAAATCAGTCGCCCATGTCAACACTATTTTTGTACTTAAACTTCTTAATAATTCAGTTATAGGTAAGTTGACACTTACGTGATCGTTGGCATATTAGGTTTCTTCTCGCATTGCAAGCCAGCGGCCGCAACTGCGGCTTGTCGTGATCTAATCTGCCAATGCCTAAACAGTCCCGATCGTCTGCATCGATTTTTAAGGATTCCTTAGTCACAATTTTTGCTGCAACATCATCTGAAAGAGGTTTTAATCCATTCTCTGTTTGCCAGTCGAATGTCATATCTGTTCTGTTACGCCGTCTTACGCCCCCTACCCACAATGTATCAAGTTCCAACCTCGTTTCGGAAAGAGCATCTGCTATAAATTCTAACAGATTCGCAGTTTGGAAGTATGCAAGTATTGACCCGTACTGTTGGCAGGTTAAGGCAGCTTGCCTAGCGGTCCTCAAGTCGTTGATAAATAAATATTCTTTAGAGCCACGTCTAAAAACGTCCATGTCATCGATGCCTCGCTCGAAAGCTGTAACAAACATTAATAACATTACATACGGTTTACGAAAGGGAGCTTAGATATAAAATTTATTACAAGTAAGAAATTTTCTAACATTCTTTTATACCGAAACCGGTCAAGGTTACATTTATTATCTAGAATCAGGCATGTATTAATATTCAACCATATTGACAATAAAGCTTATAATGCAAAATCGTATGACATGTGTAGAAAAATGAAACCACTACTCAAACTCTTAATATAATCATGGATTTTGGAAGTTTTTTTAAACTGCAAATTAAACGGCTGGTATATGCCTATCTGCGACAGACAACAATTGGTTTCTATTTTAATAAGCAAATTAAAAAACGGATGACGGCTTTGTTGCGATTTAGATCTAAAGTAATAAAGTTTACAGGAGCGAAGCTCTGGTGATGTCAAATAACTAATACGTGCCTACATTGAAAGACTTAAAAAGACTGAATGCTACCCTAGTTTTTCCACCTGGGTCCCCATGAGCAAGGCAGTGGGTTTTGTTCTAGGCCACGACATACTCATCGGAAAATTACTATTGACAAGGCCCATTAGCGCCTGAAAACCTTATTCTGTCGGTATCTGAAGAATCAAACAATCCTGGATGTGCCATGGCAACAAAATGAAATGTACTTTTACTGTGTTTACTCCATACATATCATGTTATTGGCGATATTGATTTCGATTGTACTCCGAATTCTCGTAATTTACAATGCCGAAGCTTTACTTTTTCCATCGCGATATTGTACACCAAGAACCATCTTAGTTTAATTCCTATAACCACCATCGTCGTTTAGGAAAACTTATCTCTGTTGCCGACATATACAGGGTGTTTAAAAAATACTTTAGGATATTTTACCCACTTATAGATCTCATCAATATAAACAAAAAGTCGTAATAAACATGAGTTCGAAAATTAATCGTTTTCGAGATATGGAATTTTTTAAGAAAATTAATATTGCTTGTTATTTCTATAAGCTCCCCACCCATTAAAACAAATATCCTTGTAAATAAAACATTTTAGTTACAAATAATTAAAGTAGATGTTCTGCATGTTCTCTTTCCAATTGTACACATACTTCGTATCCCCGTAAAAATGAACCCCGCATTCTTTCCAAGATTCCCGGAGTCCTAGACACAGTCTGGCAGGCATGTTCTAATCGTTCTCGCAGTTCGTTTAAATTATTCACAGCGCTTGAATAAACTAAATACTAAACTAAATACCCCCAAATACAAAGTCGAGCGGATCCAGGTCAGGAGATCCAGGTGACCACACAATTGGACCCCCTCGCTCTATCCACCTGCCGTTGTAATTTTCGCTTAGGAAATTTCTGACCATGATTGAAAAATGTACAGGAGCCCCATCGTGCATCAACCATATATTCATTCCATGAATGAGGGGTACGCAAAAAGTCAAGATACAATTGGCCAGTCAAACGGTTCGGAAGAAAAAAAGGTCCTATCATATGGTCTCCAAAAACACCAAGCCAAACGTTAATTGAAAATCGTTGTTGATGATTGGATTCAATAATAGCATGAGGGTTTTCATCTGACCAAACATGGCTGTTGTGGAAATTAAGAATGCCATTTCTTGTGAAACTAGTTTCGGCAGTAAATACGAATTCATTTACAAAGTTTGCGTTTTCAGCAACTCTCGTCAGTGCCCATCGGCAAAACACCAGATGTGCAGCATAATCAGGAACAATAAGAGCCTGCACCCTTTGAATATGGTATGGGTACAATTGCTCCTCACGTTACATTCTCCAAATTAGGGAAGCATTAATATTTGTTTCGACAGAAAGTCTTCTAGTACTAATACCTGGATTTTCTTCATTCCTCCTTCAAATGTTAAGTTCTGCTTCAGGAGTAGAAACTGATCTATGCCAACCACCACCACCGTTTCCTGATTTAAATGCGCCAACTTCGGATAAACGTTGATGCAAATTAGTAAAAAATTTGTCACAGGGAAATGCCCGGGTCAGAAATGCTTCCACATACAAGCGACTGCCTCATAAGAATTACCATTGGCCTTACCATATATGAAATGCATATCTGTAATTTCCGCGTTGGTATACATATTCCAACAACAACAATAGCAATATTGACACTAATAAAAATTCAAACCTATGTAGTTTTATCCACTTCCATAGCAGACGTGATAAATATACATATAATTTGGCTGTATAAGGGTCGATTTTCCATGTTTATTACGACTTTTTTGTTTGTATTGATGAAATCTATAAGTGGGTAAAATATCCTAACGTATTTCTAAACACCTTTTAGAATGCACTACCAAAGGTAAGGTGAAAAAATAGATAGAAAATTGCCCATACTTATTCAACAGCAAAAGTTAGCAAATAGTTTACATGTACCAAATTTTGATGGGCATAATAAATATAAGAGCTATCTACGTTGACTAACGGTAGATAGAACGGGCATACGCATGCAAGGGTGTTACATCCTCCTACGATTGTCTTATGAAATTTCCCACAAAGAACTACAGCAACACAGCAAGGTTATTGACTGCGACTGTTACTACTTTACTAACCTTATATTGTGCTTGTGTTAGATAGTTTTTACTGATAATACCTTTCTTCATTAAAAAATTCTTCTATAAATGAAACTATGTTTAATGTAATATGCCGTAAGTAAATTGGGCCAACATTATTTCACTCAACTGCCAATAAAACTTTTGTGAGTTATAACACCATATATGTAGCATCATTGCATGTTTCCAATAGAAAGTCAAAAATATTAAAATAAAATCGCATCTACACAAAAACAAGCAGAATATCACTTTTTCGAAATTACACGTAACATTTCAAAATTGAATGCCATCTACACCATGAATCTTAAGTTTACATACATATTACTGAATTACATAAATATTCTTACGTATAAATGTATGGTCATCTTCATTGGCTCCTACTTCTCCTTCGTTGCCCCCTGGTTGGGGAGGTTTAGGTTTGGGAGGCGGGGCAGCTGTAGATTGGCCCCAGACAACTGTTTTCGTTAAAAATATGCCAATTAGTAACACGACGAATAAACGCCGAGGCGAATCCATTTTACCTGTGTCTGTATAACACAATCCAGAACTTTTATATTACCCCCGAATAGTTGTTGCTTATCGGTTGAACAGAGTACGGCCTTGCACCACATGTTGAAGGTTGGTACATATTCCGGCGCTTTCTTGTGCTGGTTGTGTTTCTTGGTGCCTTATCTCATGCAGTACGCTGATTTAGTATTGTTTTATGTTTAAAAATGTGTACCAAGGTACTATTGTAATGCGTTTGTAGCTTAGATTATGCTAAGAGCTGGCAATTGTGAACTAGTTTTCTGTTAACAAATCATCTTTCCATTAGTATACTTACTAAAGAAAGATATTCTGACCTATTAGCTAGTAAACCCCATGGAGTTAAAAGGAAAAAGGTTTATTTTTTAAATAGAACTTTTCCGTGTGATATTGAACACTCGTGATTTATCATATTTTTCTAAAATTAGGAACTATAGATTTCTGTTTTTTTTTACAATTTCTGTCCAAAAAATTTGTTTTATTATAATTTTTCGGAGTTTTATCTAAACAAATAACAATTAATTTATTTGCAACATAATGGTCTTCTTTAATTTTTCTTAGATCTGCTAACAAGTTTCCTTTTCCTTACACTCAGCTTCTATTGCTGCAAGTGCAGAATAGCTCTGGTTATTGTACCCTTTATAACATTTTAACAAAAACGTAGATATTTCAAAACGTTCGAAAAAATTAAGATCAGATATGATTCGTTGATAAATGTTTCCTTCTTCTTCGTACTTAGGATCGAATATTCTGGAGAATGGTAACATACCATTTCAAATTCGTCGTTGGGATTATAATTAAAATGATATTTAACAACATAATGGTTTTTTTATATTCTGAGACATCATCAAAATGTTCCCTCTTCTTTTTATTCACAGACTAGTGTTTTGGCTGTGGGTTAGTGCTAGTTATCGTAATATCAACGACAATATTTGAAACAGTTTTAACAATAAATATGTTGCAAATCTTTCGTATTTCATTAAAATATTACTTTCACCTTCTTTTAGAGTCTTAGCGCTTAGCGACAAATTGGTGTTCGATATTGTACGAGAATATCCCCAGAGACGCCATCAAAATGTTTCAGTTTAGCGTTTTGGATGTATGTAGATCGGTGCTGCTTATGTTAGCTTCAACAATAATTTCAGTCAAATGTAACAAAAATGTTTTCAAACGCCTCGTTTGCTATATAAATTAAATGTTGCACCAACACGCTGGCTTTTCCAGTTTTCAGGCTTCGTTGAAATCGTCATCCTTCCTTTTATTCAGAGTTTAATATTTTAGTCTGACACCATTTATAAAAACAAATAATTTACAATTTACTCTTTTATTTCTAAACCGCAGCTTTGTTGCAATTACTTGGATTACAAAACTCAGGAAGGGGAGAGCGGGGCACATTCGGACTGTGCGTACATTTGGACAGCTCAAATTTACCGCGTAAAATTCAGTCAGGAAGTGCATAGATCAGTGGAACACATCCCTCCATTCACTTATTTGTACCACAGAATAAATACCTACGGACATTTGTACGCTGCTAGTTTGGTGCATGGCCGACTTGACTCAGAAACGTTAGTGATAAAAATCGACATTGTGTGATTCAGGGAAAGATTTTACAACTAGATACTTAAGATTATACACAAGTAATATAAATATTTATTATTGTTTCATCAGTTGACATCTAATATTCACGCAATAACCTACTAATTACACCAAACAGATCAGATGTTATCTTAACCTCAAAGTATTTAATGGACTTTGTTTAAAATAATACATGTCGGGGCAGATTCGGACAAGCTCTGCGGGACAGTTTCGGATTGTCCAGAACTGCTCCGTGTTATTTATAGTCGTTGTACGAATGTACCCCATCATTTTTTAAACAAATTTGAAGCAAAATTCCTTTTCAGAATGGTTAGGTATTATATCAAGAATACCGATCTCCCTAATATTTCTGAAGAAACTGTAAAACTTGCAGTAGAAGCAGTAATAAAAAATAACACTTCGATTCGTGATGCCGCAAGTCGATATAACCTTAAGAAATCAACATTACATAATCGTGTTAATGAGTTTCGTAAATCATCTCTTGACCTTGATGACTCCGGAAACGAAGATAATGTGGCAGGTGATGAAGTAAATGAAGACAAAAAATCGAAGTATGCTTCCAGGCAGGTATTTTCAGGCTTGGAAGAAAAAGAAGTTGTAAAATATTTGCTACACTCATCCAAAATTCATTTTGGTGTAACATATGACCATACTCGCAAATTGGCGTATGAGTACTCAAGCTATTTGAAGAAGAAGATTCCCCAGAAATGGGAGGTAACAATGATGGCTGGAAGAGATTGGATGGCTTCGTTTATGGCTAGGCATAATAATTTGTCATATAGAAAACCAGAAAATACGAGTCAAGCCCGAGCAACTTCTTTTAACAAATTTAACGTAAATTTATTTTTTAAAAATTATTTTGAAGTCCAAGTAAAATATCACTTTCCTCCTGAAAGGATTTTTAATACTGATGAAACTGGAATATCCACAGTGGTGTAAACACCAACAGTTATAGCTCCTAGTGGAGAAGAGCAAGTAGGCCAAACGGTTTCAGGAGAACGGGGTGAAAATGTGATGAATATTTGTATGGTTCGTACCCAGGTGCTATAGCTTTGGGCTCAAAAAGTGGTTATATGACGTCTGAGTTATTTCTAAAGTTACTTCAACATATGCAGAAACACAGAAGTTGTAGTTCAAATAATCCAATATTGATTATTTTAGGTAATCACGGAACACATACAACTTTAGAAGCTATTAATTACTGCCGAGACAATGGGATGGTTCTACTTTCAGTCCCGCCGCACTGTTCCCATCGGATGCAACCGTTGGATATTTGTGTCTATGCTCCATTCAAGGCACGTTGTAAAACATCCTTCAACGACTACCTAGTTGGTAATCCAGGAAAACCAATTAAAATCCAAACTATTGCTAAATTAACGTATGAACCTTTCCTCCAATCGTTCACCCCAGCAAACATCATCAGAGGATTTTCTACTGCCGGCATTTGGCCCGTTAATACATTAGTTTTTAACGACGATGACTTTCTGGCATCAACAACGAACAGACCCAATCCAAATATTACTCTTCCGATATGTGAACAATCGGAACCTGGTGTTTCTACAGCGGAAGAAGAGGATAGTGCCAAGAATATCTTAAGTAATGACAATTTTTTGTTCATCAAAGAAATCGTAACAAGCATCATGAAAAAGCTAGAAGACCAGGGTTTAGGGAAAAGGACTTTAAGTAACATCTTGATAAACTTGAGACCTTATCCTAAATGTCCACCCCGAAAGAAACAACGAAAAACAAGAAGTGGTGCCTCGAAAATATACACAAGCACACCTGAAAATAAGTGGACGCGACTGCCTCCCTGGACTTTCCCATACTGGAAACTGTTCATATCATCTTTATTCAACAGTAGAGTTATTTTCCTCAAAACGGTTGTTCAAGTGCTATCCTAAAACCTTGCCTCGTAACGAATAGACTTACAAGGCTTGTAAGAAGTCCCGCCAAATATCTGCGGTGCCCCTTAATTTCCTTTTAATATGCAACCAGGCATACTTCATTCTCTACTATATACGTCGCGCGGTCTAACTAGTACCGATCGCTATTGCTACCGAGGTAGGTGGAAATTATATTTTGTAGGGCATAAAAAATCGATTTTTTTATTTTCGCGGAAAAAGATTCTTTGACGCAAACAAATAATAACCGTTAGAATAAAAAAAATATTTTTCTAAAAAAGAGGCGGGAGGGGGCCGGTGCGCTTACATATATCCACGATTGTATTATTTCTTTATACATTCATATGCTCCATTACGTACTGAGCGATTCAGTGAAAACCCCAGCTTCCTATCTTTTTTCGTTTATTAATTAAAGGAGTTTGAAGTTTCAAACTTCCAAGCTTCGTAGAGGGCGCCACAGGAAAATTACGGAGTTCTTCAAAAAATATATCGATAGCCCCTTGCGAGGTCTGTCGACAAGTTTAAAAAAATTCCTTGGAGCAGTTTTTGAGAAATAATTTTTTGAAAATTTCCAAAATTTTGAAAATTCGTAATTTAGGCCCCTTATAATTTCTCAAAAAACTTTTTATATCACCTCATTTTACCCTTCATATACTATTCAGAAAATAAAAATCATTTGAATCGATTCATCCGTTTTCGAATAATTGGGCGTTAAACTCAAAATTTTCAAAAAATCATAGCGCCCTTCATTTTAAAGCTAGCGAGTTCGGCAAAAAACTAACAGATTTGTCTTATGACCCTCTATCGTTATCCGCGATAAAAGTTTCAAAATTGTAATCACGAAAAAAGTGATACCAAAAAAACATGCGTAACTTCCGCTTCCGGTTTCGAATTTTTTTGAAAAGCTTATTTTTTCGATGAATTTTCGATACACCCCCGCATTCCAAAGCGCATCAAAATCGGAACAATACTTTCGGCTGTAGGAGCGTCACATACGTACATACGTACGTACATACGTACATACCCACCCACAGACAGACATTTTTTAAAAACCACTTTTTTGGGTTCCTAGAGACCCAAAACGGATATTTCCGTTAAAATCTCGATTTCGAAAATTTTCATGAATTCAATACTTACCCTATACCTATAAGGTATGGGAAAGTAATACCCTATACCTATAAGGTATGGGAAAGTAATACCCTATACCTATAAGGTATGGGAAAGTAAAAATAAGTTAGAGATTTTAGCGCAAGAGAAAAAGAATAAAGATAAAGAAAAACTGAGAAAACAAGCTGAAAAGTGCAAGAAAAAAGTATTTCAGGAAGCAGAAACAAAAAGAATCAAAAGGTTGACAAGGACTAAAAAAGCCCCAAAATCATCTTCATCGAAATCGGAACTTGACGTGGAATCACCTAACGCCAAGAAAACCAATCACGTGAACTCTGGTGATTCTGATATCGGATCCTTTAATAGTGAAACTGATGAGATTATAGCCTTATCGGACGACGAAGAACTAAACGTCGGAGATTACGTTTTAGTTCAGTTTCCCACACAGAAAACAATAAAATATTATGTGGGCATAATATTAAATAAACTTTCTCTTGATGAATATGAAGTTAAATTTTTTTATAAAAAATAAGTCTTATGGCCTTTTGCTACCAGATGTTGACGACATCTCACTAGTAATAAGAAATGATATCATATCTAAGTTACCAAAACCCACAACGGTGAAGGGGACAACAAGATTGCCGGCATACATTACTTTTAATGTAAATTTCAACAATTATAATATTTGTTAGAGGAATACTTACGTAGTTATAACTACATGAAATGTACTTCTATTTTTATTTTTATACTTACATAAATGATCTTGTTTGGTTTGTTTCAATATAAACTTTTTATACTGCAATAAAATGTTTTCTCGTTTATTTCTCTTGAAATGTGTTACGGGCCAAAAAAGATTCACGTTACGGCGCCAAATTTTGTTACGGTCCAAAAAAGATTCACGTTACGGCGCCAAATTTTGTTATGGGCCAATCGAGCTTTTTCGACGATTCGCAACAAAAAAAGGGCCTACAGCTTAGCTCAGGGGAGTAGGGGAGTTCGCTAAAAATTTCTTATCGAGAAAATGCTTCAAGTTGTGTACAGGGCGAGTCAAAATAAGTGGGCGCCACCTTCCGAAATGTAAGGGCCGAGAACTTGTTAAGTGCATTGACAAAAATAACATGAATACACTAGCTACTGGTAAACCTACCCATTGGCCCAGCGACCGAAATAAGCTTCCCGATGCCATCGACTTTTGCGTCATAAAAGGGATACCGCAGGGAAAGTTCCTAGTAGAAGAAAAACTGGATCTCTCATCGGACCACACACCGATATTAGTTACACTAAACTCAACAATTATAAACAAACAAAAAACAGCAGTCCTCACCAATAATTATACCGACTGGGAATTGTTCAAAGAATTGATTGAGGAAAGACTTAATACTAATTTCCCATTAAAAACTTCAGACCAAATAGACGACGCTTTGGAGAACCTGACGCAAATAATTCAAAACGCGGCATGGGACTCAACTCCAGCTACTAACAGTAATATAAAGCAAGTAAACTTCTCTAGAACCGTGAGAAAAGCAGTACTCGAGAAAAGGAAACTGAGAAAAACCTGGATGCTGACAAGAGCCCCTCAAGACAAACAAAAATTTAACAGTGCTATACGTAATCTTAAAGCACTACTGTCAAATGATAAAAACGAAGCAATTCAAGAATACCTACAACGACTCACTCCAACGGAAGCTACAGAGTATTCTCTTTGGAAGGCCACATCAAAAATTCGAAAAGACCAAGACTATAAACCTCCCATTCGGAAAAAAGACAGGTCGTGGGCACGTACCGATAAAGAAAAGGCTGTAATATTTGCTGACCACTTGGAGAATGTCTTCAAGCCTTACACATCTGACGACTACCGGCAGGAAGATGAAATCAAAGCCTTTCTAAATGCTCCGCTCCAAATGGCACTTCCAATACAACCTACTAATGTGCGGGAAGTCACTGCGGCGATTAACACTTTAAAACCCAAAAAGTCACCCGGTTATGATCTTATAACAGGAGCTGTCGTTAAACAACTACCACAGAATGCAGTCGAAGTATTAACATACATCTATAATGCGATACTCAGAACTGGACACTTTCCATCGCAATGGAAGGTGAGTCAAATTATTTTAATACTAAAACCTGGAAAGCCAACAGATGAGGTTGAATCTTACCGACCAATAAGCCTGCTGCCTATCCTGTCCAAGATGTTCGAGAAAATATTCCTAAAAAGACTTCAGATAGTACTCGAAGAACTTAATATTATACCCCAACATCAGTTCGGATTTCGCTCACAACACTCCACTGTCGAACAAATACACAGGGTTGTGGAAACTATAAACAACTCTTTCGAAAGAGGAGAATACTGCGTGGCAACTTTCTTGGACGTTAGCCAGGCCTTTGATAAGGTCTGGCATCAAGGGCTGCTATATAAATTAAAGTCCAAATTACCTGCACCATTTTACCAAGTATTGCAATCGTACCTAAGTAATAGGTATTTTATGGTTAAATATCAACAACAGATAACAGACCTACATTGCATACAATCAGGGGTACCTCAGGGTAGCGTCCTCGGGCCAACGCTGTACCTAATATACACCGCTGACATCCCAGAAACCGTAAACACCATCATGACGACATTTGCAGATGATACTGCCATCATAGCTACAAGCAGGGAACCAGTATCCGCAACAGCGAAACTACAAACTGCTCTGAATAACCTACAAATATGGTTAACAAAATGGCGTATTAAAGCAAACGAAACAAAATCACAGCAAGTAACTTTTACTCTACGAAGACAGACATGCCCGAATGTTACTCTAAATGGACAACCGCTACCCCAAGCTGATACAGCCAAATACCTAGGTATGCATCTCGACCGCCGATTAAACTGGAGACATCACATCTTCACCAAACCTAAGCAGCTAGGACTTAAGTACTCCAAACTCTACTGGCTACTAGGGAGAAATTCACAATTGACTCTAACCAATAAACTATTAGTGTACAAAGTGATACTTAAACCAGTGTGGACGTACGGAATCCAGCTGTGGGGTTCCGCGAGTACGTCAAACATTGAAATTTTGCAGCGCTTCCAATCGAAGACACTCAGAACTATTACACAAGCACCATGGTTCGAGATCAATGAAACTCTACACAACGAATTAAGTGTTCCGCGTGTGTTACAAGAAGCTAAGTGTTCGAGTGCCAAATATCTATCCCGCCTACAAATTCATCCAAACCCACTAGCTGTTAACCTCTTAGACAATAGTCAAAGAATACATCGCCTTAAACGTTGTGATCCTTTAGATATAGGTAATCGATAAAAATTAAGCTGCATGAGTATATACACTAATAATCATAAGGTTATTGTTCTTAATTAGATCTTTAATGTAAGATACTAACCACACGCTTGTTAATCATTAATTGTAATACCATTCGCTTATTGTCCCTGGATAGATTGTGAATTGCAGAAGAAATTAAAAAAAAAAAAAGAAAACCTTCCGAAATCCAGCTGGTTACAAGGTTCTTGCGGAAGGTCGAGAAACCAGCAGCTCACGTGAATGGAACCTACCTTTAATTGTGCCTTCACCTAGATCTTAAAGCTTGCAAAATTTTTACATAAACACATACAGAGTACTCATAAATAAAAGAGGCAGTGGCGACCGGGTGGCGCAGTGGGCGAGAGTCCGCTTCGCAACCGGTTGACCCGAGTTCGATTCCCGTTGTGGCCCGAATTTTAATTAATTCTGGAGCAGCGGGAGTGACTCGGTAGCATAGTTGGGGGGG
>JABXWE010049141.1:0-14913 GCA_014611495.1 Limonius californicus
AGCGGCAAATTTTAAAAATCACATAACAATTTATCAAACTTGTGTGTGAGTTTTTCACCTGGAAAACAATAAGATATGAGATTTGTGTATTATGTTCTACAAGTGTCAACGAACATGTAGTTTTGGAGGAAAACGGACCTTTCAGTTATATATTTTTTGTGCGCAATATTTGGATATGGGTGTGAAAAACATTTTAATATGATTTTAATAATCATTAATTGTAATATTATTAATTTAAGGTGATTTATGTTTAAAATAAATATGAATTTTCTTATAAAAAAACAATTTATAGGTCGTGTGATGTGTCAAAACATTCCAATTTAAATAAGGAATGTGGCTATAATTTCAGTTTTGATGTAAATGATATTTTCAAGAAGTTATGTAAATATTTAATATTTGGCTAATTTGTGTTAATTTTATTCTGGTTTCCCATTGGTTGAAGAAGTGACATGTTTTTTGTAAAATGTATTTATTTTTGTTTGTATTATGATGTTACCATGGTGACTTGTTGAAAAAAGGAAGAAGACAGGAAACAACGGAGACTTAGATTTGTTCTGTGCTTGTCATGAAAAAACCTCAACGTCTACAGTCGCGGAGTGTCAGAGGAGTGTCAGCAGACTTCAGTTATTTTTTTTCGACATGTTTTGTTTGTATATGAGTTTGACGTTTAAAACATGAACAAACTTCAAGGTTGGGAATCATCTACAAGTTGGACAAAAATATTAATACCTGCTGTTAATTATTTGAGAGATATTCGCATTATATTCTGAAACTGCAACTGGAATAGCAATTGAATTTAATTTAACATAAATTAGAACAAATAAGTAATATCGAATCAACAATAATTTGAAAAGTGAAGCAAGTTTGGGGTTAACAATTTAAAAAGAAAATATAAAGGTGCATCGTATTTTTGAGTTTATTGGTATATTTGAACATTTGAAGTAGTAAACAGTAAATAATATTTGGGTTAATTACCTTGTGAAACGATTTTACGAATACGCAAATACTCAGTCCAAAGTTTTTCTGCGAGGAACTTGGAAAAAAGGAACAAGTGATGGACTTTCGTTTTGAAGTTCAAGAACAGGGCGCAGGAGTGCCATCCTAATTTCATCTAGTGAATGTTACCAACACCAGATAAAAATAAGCAAGTGCTTCTATGTGAAAAGGTGGGTCCGTTTGAAAGTGCTTTGATAAAATTAGATCTTACTATTTATTTCATATAACTTTGTCATTTAATTGTTAAAGTTGTTTAACGGTTTATAAGAAAACACTTCGATCACATTTAATTCATTTCTCTGTTGCATTCATGTTTATAAGTTCATATTAAATGCGAACTTATAAAACATGAATGCAAGGTAGTACTACCTTGTATCTTTCGCCTTGTTCAGTTAACCAGCGTAAGAATTTAAAGGTTATACAGCAGTTACCAAAACTTATATATTATAAACCCTGTGATAAGAGTTCTTTTAAAGTTTATGTATGAAGTGTTTCCTTTGTGTTGGTTCAACAAGTTATGTAATAATATTGTCATATTTTTTTCATATGAAAGGGAGATCATCACAACGAGAAACCCCGTAACGATCGAAAAAGTCCGACAACTTGTGGCGGCTGATCGACGACTGACACTGAGAATGATGGAACAGTATCTGAGTATTAGCCGTGAAACAATTAGAACCATTTTGGAGAAGGATTTGAAGAAAAGGAAAGTCTGGGCCAAATTTGTCCCGCAAAATTTGACAGCTGAGCAAAAAGCGCATCGAGTGGACACCTCCCACCACTTCATTGCAACAACCAACAGTGACCCACATCTTCTGGATTCAATTTTTACTGGTGACGAGTCCTGGTGCTTCCAGTACGATCCAGAAAGCAAGAGACGAAGCATGGATTGGCGATCGAAGACGTCTCCAAGGTAATAGAAATTCAGTCTCTAAAAATCGAAAGTGAAGACCATGCTGATCACTTTCTTCTACAGTCAAGGCATCATTCACAAAGAATTTGTGTCACCGGATGTCACCGTCACTAGTCTGTACTACAAGGGTGTCATGACGCGTTTACTAAAACGCATTCGACGTGTGCGACAATTTACACGACAATGCTCCGGTGCATTCTGCCTTGATTGTGAAGACGTTTTTGGCGACAAGAAATGTGCCAGTCTTAGAACATCCTCCCTATTCGTCGGATCTGTCTCCAGCGGACTTCTTGCTGTTTCCCCAGCTGAAATTGACCCTCAAGGGAAGGCGCTTTGACGACGTGGAAGACATTCAACGGAATGTTACCGCCGCAACGCGCGGAACTAAACGCACATCCTCGCCACAAGTTTAAGCAGGCTTTCCGCGACTTGTATCGTCGATGTCAACGGTGCGTAGAAGTCGAGGGAGATTATTTCGAAGGACGCTAGAGGTATTTTCACCTATGGCTACCTCACATGCTTTGTATTTGATAATCCCATTATATATTTATCCGACCTCGTAGGTCCCTCAACAAAACATCATAATAGCATGTATACCTTTTTCGCCATAAGGTCCCTATACTATACTCAGTTTTATATGAAATGCACCATCCATTAAAAATAGAGCTACGTGTTTGAAAATTTGCTAAAATGATGTTTTATTATTGCGTATGAAATGATCACTATTTCCATTAAAAAAAATCAAGTGGTTGTGGTGTTCGTCGACTGTCTCTCATCAACTTGTTGCTTGGAAAGAAAACAATCTAGTAAACATTAATTAGTTGTTTCGAGATTTTGTTACATTTTGTGACAAAATTAACGTTCTAAAATTCCTCCAGTAAGACAACGTAGAAATTTTAATCACATTTCCGATTTTGATAGAGGTCGAATTATCGGCACGAAAGAGGCTGGACTTTCTTTTGGTGAAATTGGTAGACGGGTAAATCGGGACCACACTACAGTTGCACAAATATGGTCTACTTGGTCAGAAGAAGGCATTCAGCGACATCGTCCAGCTGGTAGACCTCCACGTAGCAGCAATGTTCGTGAAGATCGACTTCTTCGCAGATGGCTACACGAGACCGTTTTCAAACAACAAGATCTGTTGCTGTAGACTGGATGCGAGCTCTGCACCGCCGCGTACCAATGGCAACAATTTACAAAAGAATATCTTCTTTTGGACTGCGATCCTACCGTCCATTCCAACGGCTCCCTTTAACTGCACATCACAAGGCTGTTAGGCTTGCTTGGTGTCAAGAGCTGCAGCATTGGAATCAGCAATAGAACGTTACATTGTCTTCAGTGACGAATCAAAATTTTGTTTGTGGGCAAATGACGGCCGTAGGAAGGTACGTCGATATCGAAGAGAAAGATGAAATCTAGACTTTGTTGAAAGACGCCATACAGCTTTAACACCTGGAATTATGGTTTGGGGTTCGATTTGTTTGTTTGTTCGGTAGAAGATCACCTGTTGTGTTCGTCCCAGGCACTTTAAATGCTCATCGCTATATTCATAATGTCCTGGAACCGGTGTTAGTACCATTCCATACCATACCAAACATTACCAGAACGTACCTTCAACAAACACAATTGCAAATATTGCCCTGGCCTACGATCAACGGATTTATCGCCAATCGAACGTCTTTGGGACATAATGGGCCTTCGGCTAAGATTATTGCCAAGAGCTCCTAATAACTTAGACAAACTGAGACACCAACTTGAGATTATATGAACGAGATACCCCAGAAGAACATAGACCACTTGTTAGAAAGCATGCCACGACGAGTAAATGTTTGCATTGCTGTTCATGGCGATGTTACACATTATTAATTTTGTTTTCGTTGTTGTTGTAGCTTTCTTATAATTGTTAATCTTTTTTTTATGAAAATCTGGTCATTTCATATGCAATAATGAAACATTATTGTAGCAAAGTTTCAAACACTTTATTTTTAATTGGTGGTGCATTTCATATGAAACGAAGTATATTTTAAAATTTGATTTAAACTAATTTATGAACCCGCTAATGACTGTAATTGTTTTCCCTGTATATGATTTCAATTGTATTTACTTTAGTTTCATATTTCATTTGATGTTAATGTCGCAATAATTTCAACTGTCCTACCAAATTCTCAATATTGTTTTAGATGTTTTGTGCGACCTTTTAATTAAATGTAATTCCAAGGTTTTTGAAATATTCAAAATATCGAAAGTAATTTTCGATATGAGGATATTCTAAAACACTTCGAATAAAAGAAAAATATCTAAGATAAACATATTAAACTACGTGAACGTATACTTCCGTTTTGATGAAAAGTGCAACCACTATAAATATGAAATAGCGTTTCTTCAATACTTTGTTATCGATAACTGCTAGAAAGAAATAGCCAAAACTATGAAAACAATTTGCGTAATATATTCCATGTAATGATATTAATTGGCATTTGTATACAACTAGTTGTATTATAATTGACCTCTATACTTGTACACTTTGAATTATTGATTACCCATAGAAATGGAAAGACATTATTAGAAACAGTTAATAAATTTAATTTAATATGATTCGTAAACAAATTCACATTAGTTGTTCACACAACTGTTTTTTTAACAATCCGCCATAAATAATAATTACATGGGCATAAATATAACGTGCCTGTAAAATCTATTGATATTTGTAAAAAGAAAACCACAGTATTTTAAAATAGTTAAGCATACATGAGTTATATACTTGACAAAAATGCAAAAAATCGTTATGTTAATACTTTCCATTTTATTTCTGATTTTTCATTATGCTGGTAAGATTTATATGAAGTACATTTACACATAAAACTACATTCAGTTGAAAAACTTCTCCATAACTAAATTTAACTATGTTTATGAATAAGCGTAGATGGCAATATCGGTATGTCGGTAAGGAACTTTATGTGGATACATACGTTTTGTGACATTCGTTATTTTATTGCATGTGTGAATTTTGGAATTTGGAAGTATCTTCTGAGGCATTTCCGGCCTGTTTTGAGAATAACCTCCAGCTGGCTTGTTTTTCTTCTTGCAAATCGAGTCGCTCTCAGTAGGCAGACGCTTTAGGCTCAGCGAAAATAGTGTGGGGATAAAATTGCTCTTGCAATTAAGATATTGTACCGTTTTCCCGCAATAAAACTCCAACTTAAAGTCGGATTAAATAGAACCAAGACCCAATAAGTTGGTTGAGGAAATCATGAGGCCCCTCTTACCAGCTTATACCAATTAAAATTAATCCCGTTACACGTTTAAGGTTCTCGTAAAGATTTGCCGTTCCAACAACAACTCTCCGCTGCAGGTAATCGTTTTTGGTGCTTAAAACAAATAGTTCCTAGTCATTCCTTCGCTGCTGCAGCTTCTTTTCCCCTTTTTAGGGCGTCGGTCAAGCAATCAACCCCGTTGGCTTCCTATACTCTACCCTCAATTAAAGTAAAATTTACGCATATTTTCTATTATTAGTCGAGAATGTAAGCAGTTATTATTTGTTTGCAAAGTGTTTCGGTTTGTGAAAAGTAGAATAAGGCAACCTTGTGTTGACAATTGATTGGAAATGTAATAATGAATTCTATTTGTGTTGTGAACTTGGCTGATATTAACTATGCAGTCTTTTCTTGATTCTATAATAAATGTCGTAGTCAGTGACGGCTCGAGCAAAAGTTCTCACCTCATATGACCTTCATGACCCTAGTTGAATCTTGGGCCAAATCAATTACAGCTCATCACTCTGTTTTACCCTGTGCCACTACCCTTCAATTCTCAATCTACTAAGGTATTTTTCCACTCCACCTCCTTCCCTTTTGCGGGGCCTGCCTTTTAGTTTTTGTTCCTTGTATGTTGCCTTCCATTATTTACTTCGCACTCCTATCATCCGCCATCCTTTTCACGTGACCTGTAAATTTAATTATTTCTTCCTTGAGCATTTCCACTATATTTCTTGGTCCCAGTTTCGTCTTCTCCAAGCATCTATTCTCTTATGCAACGCGTAATAGATTTTATAAATTTTCTTTCAATGTCTTTAGCACGTTTTCTTGTTTTTACGTCAGTGACCAGGTCTCACTTCCACATTACGCTACTGGGCGTATAATTGTTTTACAGTTTTGAACTTTCGTTTTCCTCGATAGGAAGTTGAATGTTATCAGGTGCATACGAACTTTTGGTGCCTTGCAATATCCCCATTTGAGCAACAAGTTCGGACGTCTCAAAACCCCTTTATATCTATATACATTTATATTCATGCATATGCAATTTACAACATTTAATATGTATATATATATATATATTTCTGTACGTTAAACATTTTAGCCTTTTAGCCTATTATTCTTTATAGAACCTTGCTGTGACAGCGGTTGGATCGTACCGCCTCCACCTGTTTGCTGCTGCTGCTGTTGCTGTAATTGTATGTATAGTCAATCGTTCTTCAGGAAATTTGGAAAATGCGTTGGTGAGAAAATCTTAAGAACTTGTATGATTTTTAGATGGATGGGGTTACAATTCCGGGTGGCCTCCACAGGCTGGTTGCGCAATGGGATACTCTTACCGACGGAGAGGAATGCGAGCTATGACCCGTACTAGGGCACCCATATTAGCTGGTAACCCGTGCAAATTAGTGCAGTTATACTTTCTTTTCGAATAATAATTTTGAGGCGTTTTGTTTCAGTCTCACATTTATATTAACATTAACGTCTAATTGGATGTAAGTCATTTATTGTACTTTAATTATTTTCAAGACATTCCTTGGAACGAAGCTGTCCCACGGGTCAAAGGACTTCATAAAAAGGACCCCAAACCAAAATTCCTGGTAAGTTGCCCTTAATTTATTCTGGTTAGGTTTCGGTTAAATAAAAGTGACAACATAAATAATAATTTATGGTCACGTAAGATTTCTCAAAAACTGATTTGCTCTGTAAGGAGGAATTAGGACAATTGCCAATGTAAGTTAGCTATTGGTTATGTTGCCTACGCTAGTAGAATCTTCTTAAATGATTTCCAACGTAACGCTTCACTTTAAATACCTGCGTTGAACGACTTTCACTTTTCATTTAGACATGAAAACTGCTATTTCAGGCTTAAGAGCTCACATTAAGCTGTAAGTTTTATCTGTTCTATGATACCAGTAGCACAGTTCCTAAGAGGTCGTACATATTCTTGATAAAATACCGCAGTTTGCTACATATTTTATAAAAATGGTGATCTGTTCTTACCACGAAAGGCAATGTATTGGAGATTAAAATTAAACATTAAAAGTCATTGCTGATACACGAACGCACACCAGAACGATAGCTTTCAGTTTTTTTAAATAAATTAAGTTGCTAATATGAATTGCACTCACCTTTCATAGAAAAATATTTTATAATAGTACGACTTCTAGGCAACCATTGCTACTGTCACCGAGCAACCAGTTTGTACCGGAACCATAATATCAGCCCATTTCGTACTATCGAGTTGCGTAAGGTGTCTCCATGAGTAAGTTACAGAAAAGATTGCTGGAAATACCTTCTTCAACATTCACTAATTGATTATTTCGTATTCTTATAATTGATTTATTGTTTTAAGCAATGGAACGGCCGTCCATCCTGACAAGGTGCGGGTTATGGTTGTGGATGATTTACCTGGAAAAAAAAATCATTTTATTGTCTATGAGACGCGCAGTGTAATGCTACATCCTGAATGCGTACACGATGGAAAGTACAATTTGAAACACGATGTGGGCTTGGTTCAGGTTAGAATGAACGTTTAAATTAATCTAAAAATATATAATAATAAGAGTAGTTGGAAGTACAATTAGTGAGCGATTACTTTTTGAAGAAACCAGCTTAGAAGGTGTAGGTCTGAAACCTGATCACCACCATTGTAGCTGATTAAAATGTAATGCTGCAATCCACCATAAACAATTCGCCAATCTGCCCTTGGCAACCGCGTGATCTCAATGGCACATATCTTCACTGGTGTGTTTGCCCTTCCGATTAGACGTTATACTGTAGGTTCTTCTTCTGTGCTTTTACCGTAATACTGTGGAGAAGCGCGTGTTAGATAAGGTTGTCGGAATGGGACGTTAGAAATATTAACGAATATACCTGACCGTCTCAAGTACGAGTTCACCCGAAGGAAGAATTAACAATTTCGATCGGTGATGAAAACTCAATAACATTTTAGACTTTGTAATAATAAAATACAACTTAGCGTACTCTCCTTTGCAGACTGTAGATAAAATTAAAGAGAGTTTAAACGTAAAGCCTGCCAAATTACCATCAAAAAAGAAATACCCACCAAATGCTTCCAAATACTGGACTTTGGCTGCTTACAGTGCTGAAAAGGTAAGTTATTTGTATTTGTATGTCGTCTGCTACAGGAAATATTTCAGGCAGTTGTCTCCAAAGTGAAGGATGCCATAGCAGTTGTAAAAGTGCCGACTGTAGAACCAGAAACTTGTAAACGTGTGTTAAATTCGACTTACTACAATTCCACGTACAATTACTGTACCCCATATTACCACGATGGGCGTTCAGATTACTGCGAAGTAAGCTAAGCCACATAGTTATATTTGGCCAGGCAATATACGTGACATTACCCTGTTAAAAAATTACAACAAATTATTACAGCGGCATTTAGAAAGTGTTCCTTTCAACTAAGTTCACACTTAAACGCTGTGTTTATCTTCCGTATTTTATTAAAATATGGCTTTGTTCAAACTTAAAAGACTATTTTTTGCGTCGTAGAATAACAGGATATGTTGTAAAGTACGTAAAAAATATATGTATTTGTAAGAAAATATGGTTGTATTGTTGATGAAATACGCCATAGACGTAAACACATACATTAACAATAAGGATTTATATTCCACAATACATAAGCTTCGTTTTTAGGATGATTTTGGAGCTGCACTTTCTATGGATGATACCTTATTTGGTCTTCTGATTCACAAATTTGCATGTGGAAAACCAGGTTCGGCCGGAAGCTTCGTCAGTGTGCCATACAATATTAAATGGATTAAAAAAGCAGTACACCTTCTGAGTAATGGAACGGAAACGTTATAAAATACATAATTATGTATAATAAAGCTAGTTATAACCTGAATTGCTTATATTTATTGCCAAAAATTAGATGGGTAAACCAATGTGTCGATGTATCTAAGTCCTCGCATGGTTAAAAGTCAGTGGAAATGTGAGCGCAAACATTATTAATGTAAAATGTACTTAAACATTGATACAGAAATGACGATGACTGATTAGCTTGCTTACGGGGAGGGTTGTTTTGCCCTTTGGCAGTACGGCCTCTTGGACCTATTGCGCATCCTCTTCAGTTGCTAGTTGTTGTTAAGCAGATTCGTCCTCTTTGTCAGATCTAGGAGTTTATTGATCAGACTGTCTTGTGGTTGTATCTCGTTAGGGTTAATGCCCTCAACGATTTGGAATCTTCTGCGAGCTAGGACTTCGCTTTGGAGTATTACATGGGAAGCTATTTCTTCTTCTTCGCCACATAACCTGCATAGAGGATCTTCGTGATATAGCCTTTTGTTGTAGAGATGTTGTCTGAAGTGCCAGTGTCCCGTTAGGAGTCCTGTCACTACTCCAATTTGAGTCCTACTAAGTTGTAGCACTGTTCTGGTAAGCTTCTGGGGGTGGTTGCCCATCATAGCTTTGCTTTGTCTTTGTCGAGGTCAGGGTCCTCAGTGTTCCAAATGTTTGCTTATAATATATTTTTCAACTGCTTCTCCCACTGTCTTTTTAATTAGGCCGACAACAAGTTCAGGCCCTGTAAAGGGTGTTTCAGATCCTAGTTTTGCTAGTTTATCTGTGTTTTAGTTTCCTTCTATGCCCCTGTATGCCCCTGTATGCACCTACAGAAGTTTTACTTTGTTAGAATTTACCAGTCTTAGAAGACTTCAAAGGCATTCCAGATAAGTTTTGACTTGATCTGGTTTGAATTTAGTGCTTTCAAAGCTGCCTAATTGTCGGAGATAATATGAATGGTTTTGTTCTTTTTAAATTCTCTTCTATTGCTACTAAAATTGCGTAGGTTTTTGTTTGGAATATTGAGGTAGTTTTACCCAGCGATATGAAGATAGTGTATCTTGGTTTGTTATCAATACTCTAGCTGCCGTTCCGTTGCTTGTGCGTAAACCATCTGTGTATTATACCAAGCGTTTTTTCAAGTCTGGTGGTTCCCGTTTTTCCCATTATTCATCTATACTCCGAAGGGTTTGTGGAAAAAGCATTTTGTTAGCATGTAGTCCGTTCCCATTTTTTGTTTTGGACCGAAAAGTACAGTTCTTATTTTGAAGTTTCCTCATGTATGTTGGGTGCTTCTCCAATTTCTCGTACAGCTGAAGCGCCCTTGTCTTTAAGCACTAAGAAACTGATTTATTGTTTGTCTTTGACTTACTTTGAGCCAACACACCAGTGAACCATAGGTTATTGTCGGTCTTAGCACCATTGTGTATAGCCAGTGGTTTGGTTTTAATCTTCAATTATTTTGCAAGGCTCGCCATCATCTTTGCAAACGTTGGTTCCAGGTCAACTTGCTATCTAGAAGCACACCCAAGTATTTGTCTTCCACCTTGATTGATTGATTGTACGGGGAGGATTGTTTTTGCTCTTTGACATTGCTGCCTCTTGACCCTATTGTGCATCCTCTTCTGTCGCTAGTCGTTATCAAGTATTTCCGTTCCCTTTCTCAGATCTAGGAGTTTGTTGATCAGACTGGCTTGCGGTTGTATCTCTTTGGAATTACTGCTCTTAAAGATTTGTTATCTTCTACGAGCTAAGGCTTCGCACTGGAATATTATGTGGGAGGCTGTATTCTCTTCCGCGCCACACAGCCTGCATATAGGATCTTCGTTAAATAGCCCTATGTTGTAGAGGTGTTGTCTGAAGTGCCAGTGTCCCGTTAGGAGTCTTGTCACTATTCCAATTTGAGTCCTACTGAGTTGTACCAGCGATCCATTCTTTAACTGCTCCTCTCACTGTCCGCTTAGTTAGGCCGACCACAAGTTCAGACCCTGTGGGTGGTGTTTCACATCCTAGTTTTGCTAGTTTATCTGCGTTTTCATTTACTTCTATGCCTATGTGGCCTAGCACCCGCACAGTTTTACCTTGTTAGAGTTTGCCAGTGTTAGGAGACTACGAAGACAGTTCCATACAAGTTTTGACTTAATCTGGTTTGAATTCAGTGCTTTCAAAGCTGCTTGACTGTCAGAGATAATAAGGATGGGTTTGTTTGTATAGCCCATTCTTCTGTTCTCTTCTATTGCAACTAAAAATTTTATAGGTTTCAGCTGGAAATATTGTGCCAGTTTGGCCCAGAGATATGAAGGTACTATATCTTGGTTTGCTGCCGTATACACCAGATTCCCCTTAAATTGGAAACTTTTCCATAAGAGTTTTGGAGGATTCATGCTTTCATGATTTCTCATCCTAATGAATGGTAGGAAGTCATATTTTGCAAGGGACACCGTAAAGTTTTCCTTGTGACACTATGCCTCAACATTAGCCAAAACATTTTGCATTCTTTCTGAAATTATATTGCCGTGCTGACTGCATCTGTGCTAATAGGTAGTTTGTTGTTATACAGGCGTCTGATGGGATATAGACGCACACTTCTTTATTTTGTTTGCTACGATAGACATTAGAGAGTGGATAGAATCCATTGACTGCAGCCTCGCAGTCCTTAACTTTCACATAGTATTATAAGCACAAAAGGGTAGATGGAGATCCAGTAGGCTACAACTTAAGAACCTGTAATTTTGATGTCTAAATCTTTAGATAAAATTATAAAATCAGCCAGGTTCTACAACATCTCTTGTGGCTCAGACTACATCGGACAAACTGGTTAATTCATTGAAGTAATATTGCGAGAGGACAAAGGTGACTGCAAACACAAACGCATCACAAAATCTGCGGTGGCTGAACATATTGATTTAACTGGGCATAAGATGGACTTTGACAATGCTTCGGTACTCACCAGAGTACCTCATTACTTCCCTCTATCATACGTGAAGCAATTGAAATTGAGAAACAACCGAACAACATAAGCAGACAATATGGTTTAAGACTCAGTAAAGCTTGGACTCCAGTAGTTTATCCTCTAAGGATTCCTAAGCATCATCGATCTCACGATGACGCTCCATCAGATCCGTTTTTGCCCAACGGTGACAGCCAACCAAAACTCCGTCGTTCTGCCCGACTAGCTCAAAGAGGTTTAAATACCTTCGCTTCTCGGTTTTGAATTGAGTGTTCTATTCACTCTGAAGGTGCAAGCTGCAATGTCTTGCTAAACGTTAGTTTGTATGGGTTCACAAACAGCTAACAGGCATAAGCCAATTAAGTAATATTGTCTTGGCAAACGAAATACATTAAGATAAAAACATTGTCCGCCCCAAGGTAAGCACACAACCCTGTTTGGGCAGGCAGGGCCTACGAACAAATATTGCTCAAACTTCTAGAGCAAATGCTTGTAAGGACAGACAAGCTACAGGTCGGTACTTACCCGATAGTACTGGATGTAGGTCCCATATGACGACGCGGTCTACGAATAATTATTAGTTCTGCACTGCTCTCCTTTTGTAAGCTGATTTGCTTATATACACTCTTAAATATTTTCTTCAAGGTTTGAATTCTTAGTATTTCTACTAAACGCACAACTTCTAGGAATGAAGTGCAATGCACTTCCCACCTTTCGGGGCTTGCAGTAAACAGTACATAGATCACTTGTGTGGAATACTCTATACGCACCCCAAAGGCATAGGAGAGAAGCTATCAAACCAAAACGGTATTCGATTGAAACAACGAACTTACGTTATACACGGTTTGAGTATATTACTGGAAAACAATCAACCGGAAGGTACAATCCCAAAAACAACTATGTTCAAAGAAACATCGCTGGTATGGAACTTCACTCGAATTCAATATACACTTACATGTCTAATTAGCAGTTGTACATATTTACAAAACACACAACTTACATCTTGACAACAGTGATTATTGTTATGCTGCGTTGAAAAGCAATTTTGCCGCATAAACCGTTAACACAAAATTGAAAGGCGCTTGAACGCGAATGATCTTTTACGCAGGTGCCTACACTTCATCTCAAGTTAGATTTTTTTTATTACTTTGAAATCGTGCTTTCTTTCTATATACATGTTGAATTTTCTTCAGTAGTTCATTGACATGGTACTTTCATTTACTTTCGTTTCTTCAGCTAGTATTCTTTTGTAGGTCAGTCCTTGTAATGCAATAATTTTATAACAATTCTGCAGACTACTTCCAGTTCGGTGTCGTTATGTTGTATAAGTCTGTTATGTTCGTTCCATTTTGCCGCTTCTTACGCATAAAGTCTTATTTTATTGGCCGCTCCGTAGCCGATTACTAACTTATTATTTCCCGAATACTGTCTAGTGGACTATTTTTTTGGTATCCTAGAGAAATGCCGATGGATATTTTGTCTACGCGCTTGACCGTGAACGTTTGCTGGAAATTTGTTGCCCTTGAGGGAACTCTATGTGTTAATTGTTCTAGAATTTTTGCAACATATTTCGTCATACGGTGAAATATTCCAGCTGCTAGATACTTTCGTTCACACGAACACAAGTTACGAAAGTGAGTCAGCCTAAACTTCTGAAGGGGGATGCACGTGGCTTTTTTTGAGCCTGAGTTGCAGCGCTTCTGCTAACTTAAGTTACCGTATCACTTTTCTTGCCTGGGGCAGAATACTGTCAGATTAAATATTAGCAGAGTATAGCTCTTTAGCAAAGACAATTTACTGAAATTGTTTTCTCGACCTGTGTCGGATTACAGCCATTAACCCCCTGAATACTCACTAAGTTGTTGTCGCATTCAAACCTCGTTCAACGAAGGTTTTGTTTCAGACTGCAGAACACCCGAAATTTTCCGTTTCCCGAAGAAAGTCGTAATCCAGCATTCAGGGGCGTGGTTACGATTTTTATCTGCTTCTCAAAGATCTAGGAACACCCCAAATTGTGCTTCTCTCTCTACTCCCTACCGAAGAAAACTAAGGTAAAACCTGCCAGTGTACTATACAGTGATTGTTTTCCCTTGTTTACCAGTGCTTCGTTGGTAACTAAGAAATAGAACAGTTTAATTCTCTTGTAATGTTAAAAGTGAGGCAACCTTCAGTTGCCCAGCGTTTCATTACTCGTTAGGGTTAAAGTTTAATTAATTCTGGAAACTCGAACGTCGCTGTCTGCGTAGATCTGTTCATTAAAGTAAATATCGCAAGCCAATGGCGACGAGCTCTTTGGTTTGGACGTCCCAACACGCCTGTGTTTAGCCCATCAATTTTTTCTTGCTTGTCTAAATTGTACTACGTGCTATATTTTACTCAATAGATTTGGATGCAGTTAAAATGTAGTACGATCTTTTATTCTGCATGAACCTTGTAGAAAATATATACAGGAGGAGGCAGAATAAAGGTGAGTTCGAATCTCGATAACTGCTGGTTTCTCGGCCCTCCTACGAGAACTTGCATTGAGCTGTAACCTAGACGATGGGACCCATTAATTTCAACTTATCCTGTATACCACTACGTTAGATTTCCTTCCCTTAAGCGTTTCTTATGAACCACGCTTACTCCTCTGAGTTAAGCCGAAGGCACTTCCATCTTTCCTGCTGCGGGCCGACGAAAAAGCTCGTTTGCCCCGTAACAAAGAGTACAATTTCGTATTTTCATTTAGGTACACTGCTTTAGTTCATGTGGTTAAAATCTCTGTATACTTACTATTCGTTATACAGAGTGTATCTTGAGGGGGCGCACAAACTTAAACGTATAGAATCTGTAGCTAATAAGGATAATGAGCATTCACTAGTTACATAGATGTCCCTAATAAAAATTTATTATGTTTTGAGCCGCTAGTAATGGATTAAAAATCCTGGAATGATACATCGTTTTAGACTCCGGGGGGGGGGGAGTATTTGTTTATTATTAGTCGGAGA
>JABXWE010049159.1:0-12498 GCA_014611495.1 Limonius californicus
TTGATGGTAATCTCAATACAACCATATTTATTATATTTATTCCGGCAATAGAAAACTTAAACATCGATGACCCGTGGTTTCAGATGGATGGAGCCCCTCCGCATTCCAGGAATGCTATAAAAACTTTCTAAACTACAGGTTTCCAGGACGTTGGATAGGGAGATTCGGTCCAGTATCGTAGCCCCCGCGTTCTGCAGTTTTGTCGCCCAATGACTTCTTTGCTTGGGAATACCTGAAATCAAAAATTTATACAAATATTCCAATACAAAGTATTGATGATTTAAAAGATCGCATACGTACCGAATGCAATAGCTTGAATCCTGACTTTCTTGCGAATGCTGTGCGTGCTTTTCAACACCGTTTAGGTTATTGTTTAGAAGTACAAAGTGGCCAATTCGAATACTTGTTGTAACTGTTGCTTTTATTTTCGTTTCCGTTTTCTATTATTAATATTTAATGTTTTACAATAATAATCGCCGTTTTGTTCCACTAATTTTGATTTACCTATTCATAAACACCGCATTGAACATAACTTGCATACTAAAATAATTTACAGCTACAGTGGCGTTTCGGTATACTTCTGCTTTTTGTTTTCTGTATAGTTGGCTGCCTAAAAATAAACGTAATTTATGCGTTCTTTTTACAAGTATACATAGACAATTACATGTACAGTGTATACTAAAAAGAAAAATTTCCTGTATATAAGCTTCGAAATCTAAGTAAATTTATTTTTAAATAATCCTAGTGACCTAGCTAAAACTTAGGTGCAACCTAATTGGAATCGGCGGATAAACAAACAGGATGCAGTAAAAAAATTGTTTGTGATCTATGCATTCAGTAAAGAAAGTAAATTTAAATGTTATAAGTTAAAATAGAAGATTCTGCAATCGTAACATAATAACAAATGTAATGAAAGGACAGAAGTTTGAACATATCCTGGTTTTTCTATTTTACCCTGAACATAACGTTTTCTAGAAAACTGTTAACCAAATCTTTTGTGTGGCAGTAATATTTATGAAATGCAAATTAAAAGCGAATAATTGTGCAAGGTTTTGCAAGAATTTTGCTACCACCATTGATACTTATGCCATTTAAATTTAAATATTTAATACGTTTAATATAGCTTTGAAGGAGGCTATCGCAAAAAATCAAACAATCTAGTCGTACTGTAAAAGGTTGTAGCTTTGTAACAAGCATTTCCTTGCTCGTATAGCAAGTGTTAACGTTCTGTGCTCTCCACTAGTACGTAGAGGTGTAAGATAAAAAAGAATACACTGTATAACCTGCAAATAAATACATATTTAGGAACAAAGAAAGACTGACTGGTTTGGACCATTTCACTCAACACTTCGGTTCGATTCCCCAGAACACTTATTTTATTCTAAATTTTAATGTAAGTATGTGTAGGCACTGTATTACAATAAAGGTAATCAATATTTATTATGTCACGACTAAGATTAATCTAAGGTGCATCAGATCGAACCAACCTGATTTTACTGAGTGTTGCATACAAATAACGACGCGGTCTAAACTGGAAGTTTATCTTAGTCTTAATAACAAACAAAAAATAGTTATTAATTGTTTCTTGCCTTACTTCGTTGAAATTCATATTTATATTTTAACAATAATAATAGACAATTTCAACTGGTATTTATTTTTGCTTTATACGAATTTCGACGTACAAAATGTCATTTTCAGAAGCATTTAATATTGTAAACATTTGTAGCTAGGGCAACAGCATCTTGATTTCGAACTTGGCACTGGTCTTCTATTGCTAAACTTTCAATGGCGGGGAATGTATGAGCTCAATTTGTTCATTCATTAAAGGTGTATTTGTTAATTTGAATTTGAAAGGCCTCGAGTATATCTAATTTACGTTTATCATCACAGAAGTGTAAAAATGTTATTATATTATTTAATTCCAATTCATGATTGTGTTCTAATAAGTATTTAGCGTAGCTAGATTTTTCTGGGTGTTTGCATTTGTATGAGCGTATTTTTTCTTTGTATCCTGTATCAACATTTCTAATTCTTAGAGCTATGTGTGTGTTTCAACTGGTATTTATTTTTGCTTTATACGAATTTCGACGTACAAAATGTCATTTTCAGAAGCATTTAATATTGTAAACATTTGTAGCTAGGGCAACAGCATCTTGATTTCGAACTTGGCACTGGTCTTCTATTGCTAAACTTTCAATGGCGGGGAATGTATGAGCTCAATTTGTTCATTCATTAAAGGTGTATTTGTTAATTTGAATTTGAAAGGCCTCGAGTATATCTAATTTACGTTTATCATCACAGAAGTGTAAAAATGTTATTATATTATTTAATTCCAATTCATGATTGTGTTCTAATAAGTATTTAGCGTAGCTAGATTTTTCTGGGTGTTTGCATTTGTATGAGCGTATTTTTTCTTTGTATCCTGTATCAACATTTCTAATTCTTAGAGCTATGTGTACATAATTACACTGTGAACAGTTTAATTTATAAATACCAAATTTTAACAAATCGATAGTTCTATCTTTTGCGTTGAATAAAGTGTTAAAAGTGTTTTATGTTGTTTTATAAATTACTTTAAATGTACTTGTTTTGATTACAATTTTCGCCCATATAATATAAATTAGCAATTCAAAGAATATATTCAGTAGACCACTCTGAAAATATATTTCAATTCCTTATTTCGGTGATATATCGGAGAAAATTGTTAAAATTATAATTAAAACAAGTACATTTAAAGTAGTTTATAAATCAACAAAAAACACTTTTAAGACCTTATTCAACGCAAAAGATAGAACTGATGATTTGTTAAAATCAGGTGTTTACAAATTAAACTGTTCACAGTTTAATTATGTATACATAAGTCAAACAATTAGAAATTTATTGCCAGATACAAAGAACACATACGCTCATACAAATACATACACCCAGAAAAATCTAACTACGCTAAACACATATTAGAACACAATCATGCATTGACATCAAATAATCTAATAACATTTTTACACTTCTGTGATGATAAACGTAAATTGCTTATACCCGAGGCCTTTCAAATTCACAAACACACTTTAACAAATACACCTTTAATGAATGAGCAAATTGAGTTCATACATTCTCCGCTATTGGAAGTTTTGGAATAGAAGACCAGAGCCAAGTCCGAAATCTAGATCCAGTGCCCTAGCCCTAGCCCTAGCTGCAAATGTTTACAATATTAAATGCTTTTGAAAATGACATTTTGTAAGTCGAAATACGTATAAAGCAAAAATAAATACCTGTTGAAATTGTCTATTATTATTATTAAAATATAAATAAATATTTATTATATTTTATATTAGGATCTAGGAAACCTGGAAATTCCAAACTCATATTATTATAAGGCGTGCTTCCTCCGTTGGTTAAAATAAATCTTAAGTAACCCCAAAATATAACAATTGTACCAACATATACCAGAGAACATTCGAACATAGAGCAGTTGTCGGTGTAACTGCAAGTAGTCCTTCATTAAAAGCTCCAGCTCTGTGTGTACATTATAATCTACACAGGTTGCCCTGATGCTGTCAATTTATCAGGGCATATTAATGAGATAGTGTGACGGTTGCAAACCACCGGTGAGTGATATAGTGGCTATAACTCAGCAGGGCCGGCTTGCCCAGGTACACACACACATACACAACAGCTACCGTACATTAGTGCTCGAACGGGAACGCTAATCCGTGCATGATTAACACCATAAATCTGCCGCGGATTATCGCGATCGCCATCGCGGACTGCCATGTACACTTGCCCTGAACTATTACTTCCATATTGTATTTCGCGTTCGGCAAATTTACATATGCGTAAGGCTCATGCTGTTACATGACTTGGTTTCCAGGCTTACGATGATTTGACGAAAATATCACTTTGTTATGATTGGTTAATTCAGGATTATAGCAATGCAAAGTAACCAAAAATTATGCATAGGTGTTGCTATGCGGTTAATATTGGATCCACCGAATAATACCTCAAACAAATGCTTGCAATTGTTTCTATTACCAAAAGCTCCTTCCCAGTTTACAGATTATTTCTAAAATTGATATTAACAATAAAATATCAGAATTGTAAAGTCGCAATATTTTTAAAATTCTTCGGAAGCTAATCAGAAACTTAAAATTTGTCAAAGCAAACACATAACCACACATTATTTTAAAAACGAGTAGGTAATCTAAATTGGCGATATACAATAACATATTTTTTGAAAAAATCGTAACAGCTATTTGTTGAGTATATTCTAACTAGCCAGCTATTTTGTACAGTGTTTATATACTAATAATATCATAAAAATGATAGTAGTTTCTAGTAAAAGTAACAGATGAAACTTAATCACTTGGTAATCACCTCATAATTTTTCCATGAATGAATGATCGAGCAATTATACAAATCCGTTACGAAAACCTTATTAAAATTGTGTCAGTACAATTTTAAGAACACGATTAGTAATGTTATGTTAAAAATGTGCGTTCAAGATCAAATCAGTTATGATTTTGCGTGATACAGAACTTTCTAACAAGACTATATCATTCAGTTCAACAGGTAAATGCAACTCTTTAAAACGTCAACCTAATGTCCAGTCAACCGTATTTTCTTAAACGTAGTACGAAAAATTCAATTTGTCATAGTCTCAAAATGTATCTTATCCTTCTATTTGTTAAGGGAATCCTAAACATCCTGAGAATTCAATATCAGCTGCAGTCTTTTTCGTAGGCAAAATAATATATTCCTCTCTTTATCTTATCCAAAATAAAGCTAATTAACGGTGTCTTCCTATTAGTGCTAAACAGCTAAACTTGTTTAGAAAGTTTTGCCTTTGGTCTAATTTAATTTTATTGAACTTAAATAAATTTTGACACTAGACTTGCATGCATTATGTTACCAAAGGATGGTCGTTATAACAAAATGAGAAAAACTCACTAAATTAAGTTCAAATATGAGGTTCTGCAATTTAAGCAAAATAAAAAAAATATGTTATGTCACAATTTTACCAATAGTAGGTGAGTTGTGAGTTTCCTCGTAGGACGTTAGCGCATACATCATGTTGCTGTCAGTCATCATGGAGTAACGAATGAATATTACATTTCCTTGTAAATTAGGTAAGACTACAACAGAAACTCATGAGATGTTTAAAATTGTATACAGGGGCACAGTCGTATCAATCTGTTTGAATACTTTAAACGTCTCAAAAGGGGACATAAGGATGACGAGGTTCTGAAATTGTGGCAAATAATTCCGAATAATCCTCCGAATAATGGCAGATGAATTGAAAATTAGACGGCAGACGACGCCATGAATGTTATTCAAAAATTTGAGAAAGAAAACCGCGCAGTCTTACAGATGTACAAGAACAGATAAAAGTTGCATCATGCGTAAACTTCGTTCAAAATTGTAGCTACAATACACATTTTCTGCTATGTCTGTTTTAGTACGATTCTCAGACGACAGGACAGAGCATACCGTGGATTAAAAAAATCAGTCAATCAAAACTAGGAAAGGGTTCTTCCCGAAAATCCAGAAACAGAATTATGCCGTGTATCTTTTTCGATAGACATGGTGTGATCACTGAAACCCATAAATATTTACTGCTTAAGGACAAACAGTAAATATTGTATTTTAAGTTGAAGTAGGAAGACGATTATTGCAGCGAATTGCTTGAGTGCGACCGCAATTTCATGACATTGCAGGAGCTGCCCACTCTACACTGATTGTGAGGTCTTTCTTGTGAACAGGTTAAGAAAAATATTACCGCTGAATTTAAGATCATTTTTATGACGCCTTTGCTGACTGTATCAAAATCATTTAGCGCGCTATGCGATAAGTACATTAAAGTATATGAAGATTACCTACTTTGAATAGATACCAAATACAGCAAACTCTCGATTATCTGTGCTAATCACCGGATACATTTGCACGGATAACTAAAAACGGGAATAATACGATTTTTGCTTTTTACTAAAAAAATTTCCTTCATATACAGTATTTGAAAATACATTGATCTGTTAATATTAGAGTATTGTATATAAAATTATAAAATATTGGCACTGAATTTTTACAATTTCTGTTGATGGCGAAAGTAAAATGCGATAAACCTATAGTAAATTTACTAGACACAACCTATTACAAATACGCTACGGATAATTCGCAAACCGGATAATCAGTACATAATCAAGAGTTTGTTGTATGTATTTTTCGTGTTATCTACATAAATTATGTTCGTTTTTATTGTGTTTTCTCAGGATTAGTTCGTAAGTATATTATAGACGTAGGTTGATTTACATCTATATTTTACAACATTGGAAATTTTGTATTACAGGTTTGTATCTGTTTTTGGATTATTGTTTTTTTACGTTATTACAGTTTCGGTTGTTGTGTACTAATGAAGAAGGGTAGGAAGCAGAACGGCTATATATTAACGTAGGTACAATAATAGGTAAGAGAAAACGTTTATATCATCTAATTTTCAAGTACTTTAGTAGCCTTTAAATTTATTCTATCTCAAAACACAAATTTCATACGAAAGCCCATCATTTTCCTAATATGAACATACATACAACAAGTATATTATTTACCTCAACTGTAGCGTTTTAAGTTTTAATTAAATTGATGTTTTAAATAATACTTCATAAGAAGGTTTTAGCTGATCATTTAATATGATTTCTGCATCCTACCAAATTAACCGACGCCTTTGGTCAGAAAATTACTCAGCAGTCATGCGTATTACGTCGGCGTACCATTTTGTTAAACTTTTTTGTTGTATTAAATGGGAGCCAAATGTTAGAGTTATATGCAGTTACTTACAAAAACCCCATTCCAAGGGCCAGCTATATAATTATTATACAAAAACCTAAATTTAGAATAACAATGTTGATTGTTGATTTGAAAGAGCAAGATCTAGGACGCGGTTTTCCAAGCACCTCTAAGCACTGCAGCCATCATTGGCTTATTGTACACCCTAAGTAAGAATTTTGCCTAACTGGGGTAATTCCATCTCCACTAGTGATTTTTAACGTGTCACACATCGCAGTGGCACGGGACCTACGGCTTTATTTCTTATCCGACAGAAGGTGCAGTTTCAGATTTTTCCCTGCTACTAAAATCTGACCGACCTGGGCCAGATTCGACCCCGCGTCTCTTGGATCTAAAGGCAAATGTGCTAACCACTAGACCACCGAGGCCGGCTTAGAATGACAATACTATTACAGCATAAAGTTCATGTCCATTTACAGCGTCCAAGAAGACATTTTGCTTAAATGAAGATATAAATCGTCAAACATTTCCGGCACAAAGCCGTAGACAATCTACACTGAGTGGAGGAAATGGCATTTTCTGCTAAGTGGACAGTGATGTGTGTGTTTTCTGGAGGAACATCAAATCCGTATTGCATCTAGTTTCCAGGTCAATGGAATGGTACTGACTTGCTCATTAATAATCTTTATTATCAACATATTTTAACCCGTTATTATTGGAAATATTCAACAAGAACTGATTTTTTATCTTGAGCTTTGTGAACTTAAAACTGTCACTATTTTCAACATTTTTTTGGTTTAATTTCGAATAAAACATTTTCTTGGTTTTCTAAATTGAATGATCCCCAATCCATACGAATTTTCCCAAAAAAAATGATCACAGAATACCATATATAAAATATCACAAGGATGTTATGAAAAAAACCGTCTGAAGAATGACTTCGAAATAAGCTAATAACTTTAACAGACCCGCAAAAATTTACAGTGATTATAATCAGAGTCTGTATTTTAAAAGATACCTAATTTGTTCCATACTGTACAACCAAAGTATGCACAAGCTGTATCGCTGTACCACCAAAATATCGCAATGGCGAGATCTTAACAAAGTCTTATGCTGCACCTAATTAAAAAGCAGAATTTACGGGTTCACTTTCTTTCTTAACCTCGCATATCGGTTGCTTCAGCCAGGAGATTAAATGCAAAATAAACCATACTCAAGACGAAAGTCTTATAAAACGAAGTAAAATAAATAAGAAGTAAAAGTGCGTCTAAATCTAGCTTAATATCTTAATTAGTAAATCGGCCGCGAGCGCTGCGGGTTACGAGCTTCGTATTGATCCAGGCATTTCTGCCTGCCCTGCAACAACCATGGCCGACACAACGCAACATGGCAGTGACAGAAATAGAAAACACAGATAAGAACCCAATAAAACGTGGACTGAAATAGAAATCAACAATGTGCGGCATTTTTAGCCAATTAGTTATCGAGATAAACCGTAGCCCAAAAAGAACCACAAAATGAAATAAACGTTTGGATGGAATCTACAAAAATCCTTTCGTGGAATGGCAGTTAATACTTTATAACTAGATTGCTAATGAGATCCTGACAATAAAGTATCTACTATATTGAAATTTTCAGAAAGTTTACAAAACCTAATATAAAGTTTTAGATTTGTAAAA
This sequence comes from Limonius californicus, assembly GCA_014611495.1. Lineage (NCBI taxonomy): Eukaryota > Metazoa > Arthropoda > Insecta > Coleoptera > Elateridae > Limonius > Limonius californicus. The sequence continues at coordinate 8,454 of JABXWE010049159.1, forward strand.
GAATCAATCGGGTTTAACCCGTAAACATGTATCTACTACTTACAAAAGTCAAAAAAAGGTTCGTCATAGACGTAAACGTTTAAGACAACCTTGAATCAGATGTTTTTTTTTCGAGTACTTATTGTAGGTATGCAAGAACTTTCTACATTTCAGAATAAAAGTCTCCCAAACTCCCAAACCCAACATTTTCAATATAATAATTATTTATAAAAAACCAAGAAACTCAGACAAAGAATATTTCAAAATATCTAATGGTAAGTAGGATCTTCAGCATATTGTATTTCGGAGTAGTTAAAAGGTTCCGTTATTTTCAAATCGCTATGGCAATTAAACAAATTTGTATATTGGGTAAAATTTGAGCAACTTAAAGGTTTGAACATTGCCAAAAATGAGGTTAATCTTAACACTAGTTTTCCAAATACAAATTATACAGAGAGGTTCGGAAGATAAATAATATAGAAACATCAATTATATAAAATATTATTTACTACACTCGGAATAAAACTGTCTACGATCATAAGAATTTTACCAACATTTATTTACGCAAACTATGAACTGAAAATATTATGATTTTTTGAATCGAAGCTCAAATAAATTAAGTCAGCGAAAGAAGGAAATATTTAATCAGTTTGCCTTAGTAGATATTCTCCCAGAGAGAAGTAGAATCACATTAAATTGAAGAAAGTTCATCAAAGTCTCGTCACATATTATTCTAATGTAAAACTGACCAATTTATTATATTATGATTCAAGGTCTAGAGGGGTCATCTTCTAATATGCATATCAATTAATTAATTCTTAAGGTACAAAATCTAATTTAAAAAATTCAACTGTAATAATATTGTGACGCCTATGGCTGTAACTGATAAGGAGCCCTTTATCCTTATCGCCTGGATCACCAGAGAAACAACTTATATAAAATGATTTGATTTATTGATTACTACGTACTACAAGACTATGACAACTTATTCTAAAACATTGTCCTAGTACTACTACTACTACTACTTTCAATAATATAGACAGGTACAGCGCCATAGCTAGGTTTGTTATTGGGAACACTCTCTTCTATCAAACACCCACTAACAACTGCCAACTATTCACTATATACTATCACTCCTCGCTAATTCAATTTTAAGTGTCCTTTTATAAATTCTCTTTTCCATCCATAAGCAATGACCTGGTTATTAGTCAATTTCCCTTATCAAGCGTATTACTTATTCCACATTGCCTAATTTAATATTCTAGTGTACTTTGAATTTGCTGAGTAAAACGACGTCACTACTTGCAACATAAATGTGTATGCAAGTAATTGAAATCACATTACAACAGCTATGAAGCAATAATAATTTAATTTAGAATTTTGGATATTGGGTTCGTAACAATATTTTAATTGTTGAAACCCAACATGTACTATTTAAGCAATTGAATGGTTTCCGCAACATTAAAGAATAGCTTCTTGCTATTCAACTATTACGTATTCTTTATTTTACAAGCAACAGCTTACTAAGGAAACAGAAGGTAGATCTTCCTTTCCAAATACAGGTCCCGACGAAAGTATCGAAGCGAGTTGTTTTTTCACTAAGAAGATATTGAAAAATTATTTATATCCATTTATCTATGCCATTTTAGCTACATTTAGACGTTCAGCATAACTTCAAATATATTTAAAAGAGGCAATCACTTAATAGGACGGCAATTGATCGATTGGAATGGCAAAATGCAGGATAGGCGTTTGTCCAAAGAAGGAACATTGAGAGCTGATACATGATGACGATGATGAAGATGAAAAAATGTAATTATTATTATGAAAACAATTTCTATTAAAAAATGCTGTTATATCGAATTTCACATGAAGAAACGAGAAGCACGTCAATAATAGCAAAACATGATCGAGCACGAATGATTTTGAAAATTATACTTTTAATATTTTAGTAAAAAGGAACTTGATTCTGTACTATTACTTCGATTTATGCCATTTACATCATTGAAACAGGAACAGGTCTAAGACCTAATCCATCAAGGAAACGACGACAACGACATCAACAAGACAGTAAGATAGAAATACGAACATATGGCTTTAAAAGAAAAACGTTTAACGCCTGAAAATAATAATTTTATTTAAACTAAGAAAATGTATTACAATCCTACAATACTTTTTTGCATTCATACATACTACAGTCCCCCCCCCTTGAACCGCTTTCGCATTACTTCAGGGGGTGTGGGCTTCCCTTACACACTAAACATTCATGCAACATGCACCCTAAACGTAACTAAGTGAAATGCGGCCGCCTCAGCCAGGATTCGAACACCCCAGCCGATCGGCCGTATTTCACTGTGATCTCGAGTGGCAGCGCGTATTCGCACTGCTCCACCGGGGTCTCTAGACAATCCTACAATACTAAACTCGCTGAACTTAACTTTTCAGATAGTACAATTTTCAATTAAGCCGTAGCTAATGGTTGCGTTTCGCACTACAAATTTAAATATTTCGGAGGAACATTTCAATTTCTTATTCCAAAATAAATTATCACCTCAGGTTGAAACGAACAGAAACATTAATACATTACAAATCTCTTGTTTAACTGTTTGTGATAAGGGGAAGACGGCAGTCCCGACCTCGTTGCATGGAAGTGAAATTGGACGCTAACTAAAGGCCAGATGAAAATAATACAAATTACGGCAATGCATTTTTAAGACCGATACCAAAAGTATACTTTAAGAAACCGTAAGAGAAATATAGCGATTCTAGAAGAATTGAAAAATGATAATTCAAATTAAGAAACAAACATTACAAAACAAAACGGACAGAACTTTTATTACGATTTCCAGAAAATCGCACCCTAAACTGATATATAACTGTAAACCAGGAGGAAGAAAAAACATTGGATGTCTACGGAAAACATAGGCTCACCAAAATCTATGAAGGCAGAACAAATCAAAGCTAGTTTAAATGTTGATGTTGATGATGATGATGATGATGATGGATCTAAGATAAAAAACGTATTGTAACTTGCTTATTAAGAAGCCAACCGTACTTAATGTAATCAGTAAACCAATTTGTAAGCCAGTTGTATCATATAAGCAAGAATAGTCAAATTTAGTTGCCTTGGAAATATAAATTCATGTCGAACCTACGTTTACTAGTAGCTGTGTCATCATAACCTAACTTTTCACGAATCCTCTGAAATCATTCAAATTGTCTTACTTATTAGCAGCATTGAATGTTTAATTGTGAACTAGTAATATGATGCATCACAAAACAATCATAGTTATACAAATAACCGGACAGAAAGTTCTTAGTAGTACAATTTCAACAGTGACTTGGCTGAGGTCGGGCGTACGGTTATTACAACAGGTACTATAATTAACAGGATTTAGATTACATTTCATGTTCTGACACTTTTACAGCTCTTTCATATGAATTTTCAAAAACCTCTCTAATTGATCGCTTCTATCCGTTGACAACGCTGACAACTTTCTAGGAAGCTCACAATCACAATTTTCTCCTTCATACATCATACTTTTTTTTTAACTCTTATGAACAAAAAGTAGCCGAAACAATCCCTTCTCTAACTTTTTTCACATTCACACTACCCCCCCCCCGGAACCGCTTTCGCATTACTTCAGGAGGGTGCGGGCGTCTCTTACAAACTAGTCATTCTTGCAACATGCACCCTAAACTTAACTAAGTGAAATACAGTTGCCTCAGCCGTGGTAGAACCACGGGGCCGATTGAACCGCATTTCGACTGACAGCACTTGTTCGCACTACCCCATCGAGGTCCCTTCCCTTCTCTAACCTGAGATATTTACAGTATAATCGTACACTTTCCAAATAATACATAATTGCAACCCAGCATGGGTGCGTGACTTCACACTGTTAGAGTTAAAAAACTTCACAACCTTGACCAGAAAGACGCAGACTTTTATTCATAGTGACCATTTTTTTCTATTCATATTCATACTGCCGTCCCCCCCCCTCCCCCCGGAAACTCTTTCGCATTACTTCAGAGGGGAGCGGGCGTCCCTTACACACTAAACATTCAT
>JABXWE010049161.1:0-12653 GCA_014611495.1 Limonius californicus
GTTTTTCTTTCTTCTATTTTGGTCCAGGTGTCTTTTGACATCCATTCCTTTCTTTTCTCCCTGTATACGCCTACCGTTTCATTTGTTGATTCTCTCATGATGTCCTTATATATTTCCCATAGCCCTTCGATTGGCATCTGTTCTATATCTTGTATGCTCTCATATTTATTTTTTATTTTCTCCTGGAATTGCTTCTTTATTTCACAATCTTGCATTAGCCACTTTGTATTATAATTAATTCTTTTCCATTCTTTCCTGTCGTTTTTCTTTAACTTAATTCGAAGTTTTACTCTAACTAACGCATGGTCTTATCTAATATCTGCACCTCTCATAGCCCTTACATCCATCAATACAGTTCTAAATTTCCTGTCTATTGCCACATGGTCTATCTGGTTCTTGTTTGACATACGGATTGTAAATTATTTAAACCTGTATGGTTTACGTAAAGCGCGTATTTAAGCAATTTATAGGAAGCTTTTTGTACGTTGTAGATTCTAATAATTGAATGTCCCATGACTCTACAAACTTTTCTCCAGTGTGTATTTTTTTAAATTTTGTTTTTTGATTTATGTGCTGAGCATTGTCATGCAGTTTAAGCTATTATAATGTGTAACGCCTATTTAAATAGTTTATTGAAAAGCTTTGTATATGTAGTAGAATTTTGATTAATTTTCTACGAATTTTAAGGTTTTTTCCCAGTGTGCTCTTCAACTATTTCAAGTCAGAATTTTTTTATTTAAAGTATAAGGTTTGCAATATTCACCTTGTAAATATAAACCGGATGTTTACATTTAGTTTTAAAATCCCTATATTTACCCAGTTTTTAATATAGCTTTTAATTTGTAAGCTTTTCTCCACTGTGAAGTGTAGATTGAAATTTGCATTAAATTGGGGCTGTTCAAAGTAGAAGAAATCAGACGAAGTTCTTAACAGAATTAGTGCCTCTGACTTAATTAAACTCTAAATTGACATAAATTAGAGCTTAATTAATATTTCTTAGCTGGTCCTGTTAATCCTTTTATGTTCTGCACTTTAGAGTTACTATTGTTTTAATTTATTTGTCTCTTATTCGGCGATAACTAATAAAATTAGGTTTAAAAGATGATTGAACTCGCCACAGGTTAAATTATCAAGCCTTATCTCCATTTCGTGTGCACAATAAAATAAACAGTGATTAATAAACTTTAGTGGGTGCATAAATATATGATAATTTAAGAAGATTTTGTATTGTTTAACATTCTTTGTAACGCCAATCATTAATGATGGTAATCTTAAATGACCTTAGTTTGTTGGGTACACTTTTAATTTATGATACTAAAAGGAGAATCTCTTTGCATAATTTTACTTAACATTTATTGTTTTCTATATTTTGATTTGTTTTCGAAGGCTTCTTCCTAGCATGTTATTAAGATATAAAACTTTTGTTTCAGTATTTATATCACAGAAAGAAAGCTAATCACAGTTTCAATTAAATATCATTGCATTAATAATTTGTAGTTCTAAGAATTGTTTCCAAAAACTATTTTAAAAGATTTGTTTCTCACCTTGCCGTATTCCTTCTTAACTTTATACAATACATACATACATACAAGGTGTCCCTGTCACATTTGATAATTCTTGGCACTCCTTATAAACCAACAGAATTAAAAAACCTTGTATTACTTTGTTTTGTTGCTATGTTACGTATATTAATGTTTATTGTATAGAGACTGGTGGTGGCCACTTTGAACATTTGATAAAATTATATGAACACTTTTTTGAAATTTTTAATAAGCGTTGGAAACTTCAAAAACGTATTGATAGAATTGCACAAAATTTTCAGATTGTGTAGAAGAAAAATCATTGAAATGAATTATTACTCGACACATCTTCTTATTTCAAATTCCGAACCCTTATTTGTTTTTATCTGTCTGTACCTTTAATTTGAGAGACTCTTCGCCACTCTGTGCCTTTCTTATTTTTTATAATTTAACAATTTAAAGTGCCTACAACTGATAACACTTTCTCTTCAATAAACACTACAAAACGACTTCAACACTCTCTACAAATAGTCTTCACTTATTAATCGAATTGCGAAATTTAACAAGCGATAGTAATTATTTTAACGGCTTTTCACTACTCTGGTTTTATTGCACACTTAAGAAAAATAGGGAAGGATTAGTTCATCAGTAAATAACTGTAATTTATTGCTAGATAGAAAGTTTTTCAAAGTTTAATAGGTACTCACAATTGTGTGATTGTGCAAAACCTTATAAATGTTACATACAATATTATGTACATATGCACATATGTTATTCAAGTTTCTTTTACATTAAATTGTATTTTGCAAGTCCTCTAAAATTAGCATAATTTGTTGAGACAACTTATAATTTGTATTTTTAATAATCTCGAATGCTTCCAGTTTTTCGCTTTGCAAGGCTTTTTGCTACTTCATTATTTCGCATACAGGTGAAAAACTTTCCAAAATTAGAATAGTTTATTTAAAATGTTACCTAATCGCTTCAGCTGTTTATTTAAAGGTTGCTCAGTACTATGTGATTATTTTTTGCTGACTTAGAAAACTTTCCAAATTAACTTCTTCTAGCAACAAAAGCGAGCGTAACGTTTGAGCATTAACAAATACGTGCGACGTTACCTTCAAGTATCGTAAACTTGACCTACAAATGAAAATCAACCGACTTGTTCTAATTTTGTATAGAATTTCATATACAGGAGATTACAATCGTCTGCGACCACATTAATATCGCCGCTTGCTCATAATTCGCGACTAAATCCAACGACGGCTTTCCATTCTAAGTTCAAGGTGAGGCATAGAAAGTGAAAGAGTGACCTACAATTTTTAATCATTTGTTTTAGAGAAACAGGCACTTGTTCGTACTTTCTCCTCTTTTGTTTCCGTGAAATTGCTTAAGATGGCAGATGTTTTGCAAACAATTGAACGTTGACAACTAAAAGCAAAGCGGGATAAGATTGAAGTATTATTTTAGGCGTTCAATTAATATACAGTGTGGTTGTGAAATGTGCTCCCACCCTACTAACTTTTGAACGACTTGATATTTTTTCACAAAATTCTGTCTGTTATAATAGGAGGCTAAATACTACTTTATAGCCCTTATATAAATTTTATAATTTTCTAAATGGCGGCTAGACGCCATTTTGAAATATTTTTTTAAAAGGCAATGGCGGTCAAGTGGCACCTTATTTGAAAGGTATTTTAATTCGGCGTCTGATCCGTGAGTTTCAAAAAAAAATATTCATCCAGAAAAAAATGAAAGTTCGAACATTCGCCATAATTATTGTTAGTATCACTGGTTTTAACACTCACTATTCAAACGTCAGCAAACATAATTACAGAATTAAAGTGACAGAACAGAAAGACTAATTATTTCAATTGTTTTACTTCTGTTGTTTCGCCTCCTAAATTTTTTAGCGTTTTATTGAATATCAGAAACAGATAATTTGGAATTCTGTCATTTGTTTTTGAATCTATAAAATTTTCCCAAAATTTAGAATAATACTCTAGCCAAAGAAACCTTTCAAATGAGGTGTCACTCGACCCCCATTGCCATTAAAAAAAAGGGCGAAAATAATAAAATTTAAATATGTACTAGAAAGTAGTATTTAGCCTCCCATTAAAACAAACAAAATTTTGTGAAGAAATATGAAGTTGTTCAAAAGTTAGTAGGGGGGAAGGACATTTTACGACCGCATTGTCTGTATACAGGGTGAGCCAGCTAAGTTGTCTCCCCTTAAAAACACGTTAGTATTCGTGTTTGAATATGTTTAAATTAATATTTGCGTAAATTTCAAGCTAATACAGGAAGGGCAGGTAACTGATATCTGTGTGTGCGTAAAAATTGAATTTTAGCGCATGGTATTATTATCAAATTTTATGTGAAAAACGGAAAAGTTGAAACATTCGAACTGTTAAAACTGGCATATGGTGAACATGCAAGATCAAGTCGAGGGTGTTTGAATGGCGTTAACGATGGGCAAGAAGATATGACGTAAGACCACCACCGTGCTGGTGTGTTTCTTCGACCACAAGGGAATAACCCACCAAGAATTTATTGAACAGAGACAACTAGTCAACTAGCAATGCTATTTAGAGGTGTTGAAGACATTACTAAATTTCAGTTCGGAAGAAAAGCCCCACCTTCTGGCCCGATAACGCGCCAAGTCACAGTGCGCGCACTATGAGAGATTTTCTGATCAAAAAAGCGATTACCCAATTAGATCCTCCAGCCAATTCACCTGACTTAGCTCCCTGTGATTTTTGGCTACTGCCAAAATGAGATCTTCGCTGAAGAGACGAAGATTTTCTAATATAACTATAGTATTCCGGAAAATGAGTTCCAGGCTTGCTTCCAGAAATGGGAAAGCCGTCTAAGTCAGCGTATAGTTGAACAAAAGGAGTACTTTGAAGAAGACAGTGTCCGCTACTGTACAGTTCTATACGTATATTTTGTAAAGGTGTACGAGGGCAGTCTTTTACGTTTTTACAAAAACTAGGAAAGAAACAAATGAACAAACTGTTTTACTGCTTTTCAAAATATTCGCTTTTAAGATTTATACACTTTTGCATGTGTTCAAACCAATTCTCGAAACATTTTTTCCACTTTGAAGTTGGTATCTCAAAAACATGTACTTCGAAGGATTTAACAGCTTCTTGAGGGGTGAAACTCGTTGTCCACGCATTTTTTGTTCGACATTCGGGAACACAACGAAGTTGTTAGGCGATAAATCAGGCGAATAGATACGGACAATGAGACATTAATTCCATGTTTTTGTCCTTCAAATAATGAATTGTTTGACGTTCTGTGTGAGAGCTGGCATTGGCATGATTTAGAATGATGAGTCGTTTTTGGTTGTTTTTCCTGATTTCGTCGACGACTTATGGCAAACAAATTAATGTATACCATTCAACGTTAATTATTCTTCGATTCTCTAAAGAAATGGTTGCTACATGTCCAGTACAACCGAAGAAACAAGCGATCATTTTCTTGGAAGTGCTTCGTGAACGAACAACTTTTGTGGGATTCGGTTCATCTTGGAACACCTAAGCAGTGGATTGTTGTTTACTTTCCTGTTAATACGAATATATCCAAGTTTCGTCACCTGTTATGATGTTGTATAGGAATTTTGCAATTCCTCAGTCGAATTTTTGGAGCATTTCCTTCACCATTTAAGACGAGCCTTTTTTGAGCTTCGGCCAAATTATGCAGAATCCATCGGAAACAAATCGTTTTCACAACTAAATGTTCACGCAAAATCGAATGTACTGCAGTCTTCGATATGCCTAAGGATGCCTTTATCTCACTGTATTGATTGATTGATTAACTATAGTGATTTGAAGTGGGTTAGTTAGCCCGATTTGCACTCCGACTCTATGGTCTTTTGTGCGCCCCCGATTTTTTCAAAGAAGATCTCTGCCCTCAAAGAGTTGCAGGATATTTTTTACGAGGTTTTCATGTGTGAAGGTTGTTTCACGAAGTATTCCCCCGAATAGTTGCTGTCTCTTGCGGTAAAGTACTGGACAGTCGAAGATTATGTATGAGGCTGTTTCCTCTTCTTCTTCACATAATATACAGAGCGTGTCTTCTCTGTATACATTGATGTTGTGAAGGTATTTTCGCAGGTGGCAGTGTATTGTTATAAGTCCTACCAACCGTCTAATCTGAATTCGTCCTAGATGGAGGACGTCAGTTTTTAGTCTGCGATAAGGTGTCCAATTATTTCCTTCCCCAGTTTATGTCCCTGTACTGCCTCCCAGCGAGAAATGTGTTGTGTAATGGTCCACATTTTTACTGCTGTTCCGATGCTTTGTTTGGGGATACCGAATACAGGTTATGGCCTTATAAACCGGGTGGATGCACCCGTTTTTGAAGGAATCTACTTTCTCGTTTTCTTCTATCCCGGTGTACCCTGGTACCCATATGAGCTGAACTACGTTCTTCTCACACAAGGATGTTAGGAGGTATAGACATTCCCTTGTTAATTTGGAATTAATGCGAGGTGATTCACATGCTTTTAAAGCTGCTTGACTGTCAGATAAGATGCTTATCCGTTGTTGTTGCGTTTTTCATTTTCCTGGATACATTGCATTATTGCAAAGTTTTCAGCTTCAAAGGTTGTGGCCTTATTGCCCAGGGGTACACTACTTAATGTCCTCCTTTGGCCCTTGTGCCTTCTGCTGTACGGGAGCCGTCTGTGTACCAGACTAGCCCCCTTGACAGCTGAATGGAGATGCTTATACCCAGTCATTGCTATTATATCTCACAGTTAATGGTTTGTCAAAGGAATACTGTGGAAGGATATAGTCGGTACCCATTTGAAGGATGCGATTATCATCTACTACTTCCTGTATTCGTTTGTATCCATATCGTTCCTGGCTGGTGTGCCAGTTACCGGTGCTCTAATCCTGGCTTCCCCTTATATATATATATATATATATATCTCTAAAGGGATTAGTCCCAGAAGGGCTTCCATAGATGCAGTTGGAGTGCTGTTCATGACTCCACATACACACAAACAGGCCAGTCCCTGTATCCTGGTTATTTTTGTGATGCTTGCTTTTTGCTTTACTTTAGGCCACCACACCAGGATGCTATAAGCTATCAAGGGTCTAACTACCGCAGTGTAGTACTATTGGACCATCTTTGCTATTTGACCTCCTGGCTCACCTGAATTCTTTCACCAAAGATTGTCAAGTTGTCAAATGCTCCTGTATCTCTTTTCTTGGTAAGGGATATTATTAATGGTTTACAGGGATTAACCTTGAGGTTTTCCCTTACGCACAACCTTTGAGTGGTGTTTAGCGCTCTCTGCATGAGGTTTGTCATAATTGCTAGGTGTTTGCCCTTGATGAGATTGACTATCTCATCCGCATAACCTTAGGCGTAGAACCCTTCATCATTGAGTTTCTGTAGAAGTTCGTTTACTACCAGGTTCCATAGAATGGGGAATAAAACTCCCCCTTGTGGGCAGTCCTTGGCAGCATGTACCGGAGAGTTTCTTCTCCCAGACGAACCTGAATTTGGCGCTCACTGTAAGTCACATGCCGATCTTCTTCAATCATGCACAGCATCGATGGTTTTTGGAATAACAACAGATTGTGGCCGACCTTCACGAAATTCATCACTGACGGACGCACGACTGCGACGAAATTCTGCAAACCAATTGTAAACAATCTTTTCTGATGGTGTTTCATTACCAAAAGTTGAACGAAGCGGTTCTATGCATTGTTGCTGAGTTAGGAAATTTCCATTTTTTCACAAAATTGCTTTTTTAAACACTCACTGTAAACAAACTACTTGGTCAATTTCTACCACTGTTTTCACAATAACAAATGTCAAATTTTACAAAAATAGTAATGACACATCTCAATAGCGCCACCTATTGGTCGTCTGTAAAAGCTTAAAATGCTGCCCTCGTATTTCTGGAATTAAATTGTCACACTTCGTATATTAGTACTTACCCATAAAAGAACTCATTCGTGCCACTCGTACTATGGCAAAGACTAAACAAGCGAAAAACAACCAAAAATTAATAGCGGAGTTAATTCGGTATATGTTGAAAGTGCTTCCATGTACTTACACATTTTCTAATCTGGTTCTAAAACGATCTTCGGACTCGAGCAAGCGTGTGAAGTGTAATTGATGTAGCGCCTCAATTATTCTATTCTGTAAATCATCCTCCATTACTACCGGAGTTAGGTATTCTATAGAAAGATCGGGAATACCAATCCGAAAAAACAACCACTCTTTTCGATATTATCAAAATTCTGTTCTAGCACCACATATTAGCTAGAGAACCTTTGAAATTTCATATGTGGTTTGTGCTTATAGTGATGATTAGCGTTTAATAACGTTTTTAAAAGTTAATTTCTTCGCTTCAATGCGACTGCATTACGTAAATTTGAATTACTTCATTGCCAAACTTCATGCTATACCGAGATTGAGTAAATATTGATAACACGTTTGTGCTAAACAATTTTGTTTTGGATTGGTGTAAATGATCTCTCTGTATTTCTTTAATTATACCTCAAAGATAAAAAGTCTAGTGGAGTGGGATTGCACTTTTTGATGGCTATGGATGCACAACTTCTCTTCCAATCCAATTTCCTCCAAATATATTCCATCATGTTGGCACCAAAATGTTTGTGTTACATTGAGCTGCAATAACCTGGGTAAACTGTTTATTAGGAAAACCAAGTAATGTTCTTCTTCACATGCTGAGTTTTTTAGGAGACGTAACAATCTTCTCTCCTGTGCCCGTGTTGCGCGTTTCCAAGTAGCACAGACATAGGGGACCTACAGTTTAACATGGGCTTCGAACCATGGCAAGTGTAAACGCTTTTACTTCAAAGAATTTTTATTAAGCAACTTGTAGGCTGGTTTGTTATTGCCTTGCCTCTTTGAAAATGGGTAACATGTTGCCAGTGCGAATTTTATTCTATGTAATACTAGTGGGAGTTATGCCTATTCGCTTCCACCATTATTTGAGAATTTTGCCTCATCGCAAAACAACACTAAATTTTAAAATGTTTTTTTTTGTTGGCTACTCCATGATTTCCATTCCGCCCAGTTAATCTCGACTCAGCACACTTAGTGCTATATAACGGGTCCAACATGCCCACTCTTGAAAAATCACATGCCCCAACTACAACTGAAACACGTTGGGAAAGTGCAGTGCTGAGGAACCTAAACGACTTTGGTAGAATAACTTCGTAGCCAAGCGTCGCGATCACTACTATACCGCGGTTTTCTTGAAGGTTGATCTAAAAAAGAAGTTAATTCTGTAAGAAATTATAAAATTCTTCTCTGAGGGTCATTTTCATACAGTTCGCGAAGTAAAGTGACGTGATGAGAAGCCTCTATTATGGGCCTACATATTCTGAAATTAACAAACTTACCTTCATTTCTTAGAGAAGTTTCAAGGCGTCTTAATATTTCTTCAGATGGTGGTCTTATAGTTAGATAACGCCTTATATATATATAAATATAAATTGCAAACTGCGGCATTTACCAAAAATAGGCAAGAGACCTGTTTTCTTGTTATTTTAAAACATGTTACTTAAAATGTAAGTAAGTTAACTTACTATTGTTATAAGTAGGCAACATTGATTAAATTTAAAAAAGCGTGATTTTGGTTGCCATACTATATGTATGGTGGGTACGTCAACCACTTTTAAAGGGAGATAATTTAGCTGGTCCATTCTGTGTTCAAAAGTTAGACTTTTTTTGACCTAATCCTATTTTTCATGCCGTAACTGGAACAAAGTTTTACTCATCAACATAACCTCACTGCACGGTTAAACGCTTTCAATTAGAAATTAAGAGTAACTGAAACAAATAACTGGCAATTGTTATTTAGTTACGGTACGATTCGGTCGATTAAATGTTGTTTTCATAGATTATTGAAGGTTACTTTTTATCTAACCTCAAACTTACAAAACCTGACATTATTGAAACTTTTTCACATTGTTTGAGTCGATTTCGTTTTTCATAGGTGTAATATTACAAGCTTGTTCTAAATTCGGATAATTAAAAAGCAATAATAATTAGTACGAACAACACAATTTAACATAACCTCACTTAATAGTAATTAGCTGGAAGCAAGGACGATTTATAATTTGCGAAAAATTATTCACGAATTGACGTTATTTTACAAGAGATGTCGATTAAATCGGGTAAATAATTATAATTTTGTGTTGTATAACGTGACATTTTTATTATTGCTATTTTATAATGACTTGCAGGCACGAATGGTTTGGCCGCATTATTCTAATGAAACATGACTTTCGTTTCGAATGGAAATCTACCGCTCGTTGGCGATACTTTGATGGTAGTTCATTTTTTCTCTTGGTGCCAAGCACAGCACAGACTAAATTAATAATTCACTGTACTTAATTAGAAGATGTGATTCCAATGTTGAATGTATGTTAGAAACAATGCGAATTCGCCCTAAAAGCAAAATTTAAGGCTCGTTTATTATTTGCTCCATCAGTCCTTCTTCCGCTTATTTATTTGCGTCTCCCTTTTTACATATTTATCTGTCTATAATCTATACTTCATTGATTCTTCTTTTTCTAGTACTGCATCCGCTTAACAAACTGTATAGCAATCATGTTGCCTATCATTCTTTTATCGACAGTTTTTATTTGTTTGTTCGTCTTTCGTAACGCCTCGCCCAGTTTTCATGCTTTTGCTCCTCCTACGCATGTTTCGCATCCCCTCTGTCTGTTTAAAGCAATAACGTTGTTTTGTTTGTAAAAACATTAATGTATTGGTATCTTTTTTTCATTCAATCATACTACCTCCCCCCTCTCGGGACCGCTTCCGTATTACTTCAGGAGGCTGCGGGCGTCCCTTACACACTAAGCATTCATGCAACGTGCATCCTAAACTTAATTAAGTGAAATGCGGTCACCCCAGGCGGGATTCGAAACCTCGAGCGATCGGTTCGAATTTTGCCGTGACCTCGAGTGGCAGCGCCTTTCCGAATTGCTCCACCGAGGTCCCAATGTATTGTATCTACTTTACTTCTTTCTTTATTTTATGTATCATTATTTCTCCTCTCCTTTATTTCGCTTTTGTCATTATTTTTGAATAGCTCTTAAAATGCCAAAGTTTATATATTTTCTCTCCAGATCAATCTTTGGATTCTTCGGGAATTTTTTTTATTATTTCTTGACTTACCGGTTCTCTATATCTTGGTTACGCTTGTGAATTTTCCATACCCGTAGGTATTTGATTTCTGTTATCAACACAGAATCGTTTGAACTTTTTCCGTTTTTTATTATCTGACTATTTTTCAAATCTTTGCATTATGTTTTACCTGTTGATCACGTGCATGTCTTCAACAACCCCTTAATTTCTATTTTGTGTCAAACTCTATCACCTTTGTGCCTCCTTTTGTCTCTTCCTGTTTATTATGTTCTTGTTCTATTTTGAAATTTCTAGTTGATTTTGAGGTTACGACTCTGATTTATCTTAGGTTTCCCTTTCGTTAATGTCATCCAATGTTGATTACTGATTGCCCTATCCTGCAAACTTGCACATCTTGATCTAGATTGCTCTATCCTGCAAACTTTTACATCTTGCTCTAGATTGCTCTATGCTGCAAACTTTCACATCTTGATCTAGATTGCACTATTCTGTAAACTTTCACATCTTGCTCTAGATAGCTTTATTCTGCAAACTTTCACATCTTGATCTACATAGCTTTATCCTGCAAACTATCGCATCTTGATCTAGATAGCTTTATCCTGCAAACTTTCACATCTTGATCTAGATAGCTTTATCCTGCAAACTATCACATCTTGATCTAGATAGCACTATTCTGTAAACTTTCATATCTTGCTCTAGATAGCTTTATCCTGCAAACTTTCACACATCCTTGTTCTAGATTGCACTTATTCCTGCTAAACTTTCACATCTTGCTGTAGATAGCTTTATCCTTTTGCAAACTTCTCACCATCTTGATCTAGATTAGCTTTATCCTTGCCAACTATGCACATCTCTGACTCTAGATTGCACTATTCTGTAAAACTTTTCCACACTCTTGCTCTTAGCATTGCTCCTGTCCTGCAAACTTTCAAACATCTCTTGCATCTATTCATTTGCACTATTCTGTAAACTTTCACATTCTTGCTTCTAGATAGCTTTATCTCTGCCAAACTCTTCACATTCCTTGATCTACATACGGCTTTAATCCTGCAAACTAGCTCCATTCTTGATCCTAGATAGCTTTATCCTGCCTTTCCACCTTCCTGAATCTAGATAGCTCTTATCCCTGCAACTATCAATCTTGATCATAGAATAGCACCTCATTCTGTAAACTTTCATATCTTTGCTCTTAGATAGCTTTATCCTGCAAACTTTCACATCTTGATCTAGATTGCACTATTCTGTAAACTTTCACATCTTGCTCTAGATAGCTTTATCCTGCAAACTTTCACATCTTGATCTAGATAGCTTTATCCTGCAAACTATCACATCTTGATCTAGATTGCACTATTCTGTAAACTTTCACATATTGCTCTAGATTGCTCTGTCCTGCAAACTTTCACATCTTGATCTAGATTGCACTATTCTGTAAACTTTCACATCTTGCTCTAGATAGCTTTATCCTGCAAACTTTCACATCTTGCTCTAGATTGCTCTGTCGTGCAAACTTTCACATCTTGATATAGATTGCACTATTCTGTAAACTTTCACATCTTGCTCTAGATTGCTCTGTCCTGCAAACTTTCACATCTTGATCTAGATTGCACTATTCTGTAAACTTTCACATCTTGCTCTAGATAGCTTTATCCTGCAAACTTTCACATCTTGCTCTAGATTGCTCTGTCCTGCAAACTTTCACATCTTGATATAGATTGTACTATTCTGTAAACTTTCACATCTTGCTCTAGATAGCTTTATTCTGCAAACTTTCACATCTTGATCTACATAGCTTTATCCTGCAAACTATCTCATCTTGATCTAGATAGCTTTATCCTGCAAACTTTCACATCTTGATCTAGATAGCTTTATCCTGCAAACTATCACATCTTGATCTAGATAGCACTATTCTGTAAACTTTCATATCTGTCTCTAGATAGCTTTATCCTGCAAACTTTCACATCTTGATCTAGATTGCACTATTCT
>JABXWE010049168.1:0-10464 GCA_014611495.1 Limonius californicus
GGGAGCTTCAGCCATTATTTGTCTAACATTTTCCAGGACGTCTGGTGTGCGTTCTGTAGGTCTACCGTTACCACTTCTGCGTGTAACACCACCTGTTTCATCGAATAATTCCACAGTGTGCCTTAGAGCATCGTAAAATCGAATGTATTCAACAATTCCAAAATGGTCTGTAAAATCGTTGAAGCATTCCTGGATCGAATACCGCCACTCACCATTTATGATGATTTATATAATAAGCTTTTACCATAAATATCTTATGCTGCACTGTGAAATTCATTTTTGAATAAATAATTGAAGCTTCTTTATTTAATTATTGGCAGCTATGCTGTTACAATTTTCATATTGTCAGATTCTAAAGCTTGATATAGACGGGACAATCTCTAGGCTACTGCAATTGACTTTTTAAAAAATCACTTTGTACAATTTGCAGTAATCTTTAGTCAATGTTATGTGCAATATTGGTAATGTTGGGTTTCAAAATCTGGATGAAATGTTAAGTAAAAATGATAGATTCCAAATCTTTACAAAATTGGGCAAAATCCTATTAAGTATTTTTAATAAAAATAACGTTAATTTAGATTTACTTACTATTGCTAATTTGAAAATGCCACAATCACATCCACTGATGTTGAAAAAAGTTTTTCACCTAGCGTTGTAGACAAACATACTGTAAATAAGTGCTCTAACACTATAATATGCAAGGGCTAAACGCATTTATAGATACATAAATTATAAATTTATTTTTGGTTTTTATTATTTTGTTATTAATGCTATGCTAGGTAATACCCAATTAAATATTGTATTTGCATTTGGATAGTCCAACACAAACTTAATAACTTTGTAAAATACATATATAAAAATAAAATTATTTTTATTAACAACTCCAATTTTTTATTAAAGAACATATTCTGCCTATAATATGCCTCATAGTTTTCACAAATATTTGTCCATTTATTATTGATGCATATACAATTTGTTTTACAAAAAGAGCTCCCCAATGCAAGCTCTTTATTGCTTATTGTAGCCCTAGTCAACCTTACAAATTGTATGCAGTCGAGTGAACAATTTTGCTGGCCTTTGAGCTGCCGAAAATATTTAATAGGGTTAAATGAATTTGCAAAAAAAAAACAATAACATGCTAGGTGATGGAATCAAAACAATGAAAAATGAATTACTAGTTTGCAGTTAAACAATTTGTGGATTTAGTATTTCAATTACAATTTAGAAAGTCGTGTTTATCTAGAATAAACTTGACAAAATGGGTAATTTAAGAAGTTGTGGATATGTTTAGGTAGCTTAGAAAGGTAACAGCTAAAAAATGGTTAAGGGCTATACTTTAAATTTTCTGAGAATCTTTGATTGGTGAACAAAGTCTGCACCTAGAATATTTGTGTTAAAGATTTTGATGATCATGCATCATAAATATCAAAGCAATTTCCTACAACCTCCTTGGCTATTGCACAACCTAATATCCATGCCTCTCTGTCTATGTACTCGTGGTCTGTCAATTTTTTCTTCCGCACAGTCTCCTTTATAAAAAGTTCCAACTTATCCCTAGTCTTCCCCTATTCCTTTTTTCTTTACGTTTCTATTGTCAAATCGTTTTTGGTAACCACTCGACATTAATATTTCTCATGTCGCCGTACCATTTCAACTGCTTAATCTCTATTCTCTACCTGCAACATTATTTTCAGTCTGTCATATCGTATGTGATCGTACGATGTCAATTTGCAGCATCTTTTCCAGTACAACTTGTTTTTCGTATTCTGATTTAAAGACCATACTTCTGCTTCATAGGTGCTAGAACTCTCTACCATAGATTCGAACATGTATTTCTTTGTTTTATTTAAAACATCCTTATTCCATAAAACATAATACAATCATATGATGATCAGCTTTCATTTTGAAATTATATTTTGAATAGCTTCCTCATCTCTACATCAGATGTTAATGCAACTCCTAAATAGTTGTATTGATTTATATTTTCAATAATTCCTTTGCCTGTATGCTAATCCTGTCCTGGAGCTTCAAAAACCATATATTTTGCTTTTTCCCTGTTAAATTCCAAATCCCATTTATCATATTAATTTTCTAAATAAGTAATTTTTGTGGTCATTGGCAAACCATAAACTATATACATTTTCTTCTTGTATGCCAACTCCCATTCTTCTACACTTTCTGAACCACTGTTTTATGCTTCACTGATGTTTACTCTACTCTAAACAACGATCAACCTGCATTTCCCCAGCGTTGACCATACATGAAAATGTCCATGAAATTTGAGGAAAACAAGTACAAAAAAAGTTGCAATTTTCTACATAAACTCAGGAAATTGTAGAAAACATCTTTCTAAATAAAGAGGCTACAGCGTGGAGCCCTTTTTTGTAAAACAGACTGTATATCAGCATTTTCTATTACTTTCTTTTGCATATAAATCCGCGCCGTGGTAATAGATAACGTTCACGTCATCTACACAACTAATACATTCAAGTGATTACTCACCTCACATACACTATTATCATGATTTAATTTAGTTGGGACTACTATAATAAATAAAAATGAAGTTTATTCTGAAACATATTAATTGGTGGGTACATCACTTTCTCTTACTGAATTACGGTTTGTTTCAATTCAAGGAAAGCATTTGAACTGATAAACTCTACATTAATGGTTGACGCCTGATTCAGAATAATAATGTGAAGTGTGCCCTGATTATCTAAAATGATGATTTAGTAATTGTACCCGAAACTAGATCAGAAAGACTGGTCCAAAACAGTCAAGTGCACAAGGACACATTTTCATTTATTAACAGTGTT
Source organism: Limonius californicus (assembly GCA_014611495.1). Classification (NCBI taxonomy): domain Eukaryota; kingdom Metazoa; phylum Arthropoda; class Insecta; order Coleoptera; family Elateridae; genus Limonius; species Limonius californicus. The sequence goes on from JABXWE010049168.1 coordinate 2,817, forward strand.
TTATACAGGTCTCAACTTTCATTTCTGCCTATGCCTGTCCGATGGTTTAACTTCAATTACCCCCAATATCAAATAAATTATGGCACAGTGCAAACTTAATTTCATCATTTACAGATGAAACAACTGACAATTCGCTTGAACTAAAGTTTATGTATATCTTTTTACTGCTTACAACGTTCACTAAAACTGAATTTTATAATGGATTAGTAATATTTTATATTTAGCTATTGTCTTACAGAGTAGCTATTTATTTTGATTAAAGTAGTTGTTTTATGAGAATTCTCAAATACAGACTATGTATTACAGCAGGTGTACCTACAGGGACCTCTGGAATGATAAGAGATATAATATTGGTTAAATAGAACAAAAGTGTACTTTAATTAATTTGTTTACCCAAAATTTAAATACCTTACTACCCAGGAATGTTGTTGTTGCTTGATTGAGCGAGATCTAGGACGCGGTTTTCAAACATCTCATTGCACACAGGGCATTTTTGGCCCATTGTACACCCTAGCTACAAATGAAAAAAAAAAAAACGACCAATTTCTGTAAAATTACATACAGATAAATCGAAAAAACTGGTAGATCCTTGTAACAAAGCATATTTTGGTAACTATCATTTGTTTCCTTGACAAGATGTAGCATAAGCTTTAGTTCTTTATTACTCCTCATTAGTACCGCTTATGCAGTGTTACGGTGGTGTGTGAAAAGACTAAGCTTGTATGTGCTGTTGCACAAAAGGGCCTAACTGTACGAGTTCTTGTGTTGGTGCTTACCCTGCCTAGTGTATTGTGTGTGTGGGTGCGCATGTAGAGTTTTGATACTACTGTAGTACAACTGTTAACACGAGGAGTGCCATTAATTTGACCCCAATGACAAATGAAGACCAGAACCCAGTACCGACCACATACACATTACAAGAATTTTGTGACCCCTGGAGTGATTTCAAACACGATACAGTTGGACTATTACATCCTAAAAGTAACTCTTTTGCCACTGAGCTATCCCAGGCTTTTAGCACTACACTACTTACAGTTTCAAATAAGGTGTATATACATGATTTTTATCTTGATAAATATAATATAATTTCGTTCTCCTTTCAACAATAAAAAGGTTGATACAATTATTTCAAATTGTCATATACGAATAATTAATGTAGGTACTTTTTCATCATTACACAAGTGCAATAAATTCAAATGTAGTAACAACAAACACATAATTTCGGTACCTGCAAATTATTCAATTATAGAATTTGTTTTAGTTAAGTAAATAAAATTAGACAACTGTAGCTTTTTTGCGTAAAATAATAAGAGTTTAGAGTGTATTCCTAAGTAGACACTTTTACCTCACTTAACCAATTTTCCAACTCTTACCATTTCGGAGATGGCTGTAGTGTACCAACTGTAGTAGACAATCTATATATTCCAAAGCGAGGAAAAAATTCTAATTTTGTTCAAATATACAGAAGCATAAAGAAAACTGTTAATAAAACAAATACATTTATTATAAACATGAACCTATGTATGAGATTTGTTTCAAAAAATGTTACTTCAAATCATAATCAATACAACACCAATATAGCTTTCTGACACATTGATTTATAAATACCTAACTCTCAAATTTAAAATCACCTTCATTTACCTAAAATGCAAGGTTTTTGTTCATTATTTAAAATTACAAGGTAGCACAAACCTTATACATAAACTTAGTTAGGCTACGCTATACATATAAACAAATCTATGTGAATGTGAAAGAATTTCAGGTAAATATAAAATTCATAAAAATAATCCTTGAATCAGATCTAAGAAAATCTCCTGAATGCGTTGCTATTTTATTGATTTGAGACCACAATACAAAATTAGGTGCTGGCATGTTGGCATGCAAAGATGTTATCATTCGTAAGCTAAAAGGAAAAATATTTTGTACAATATTATAAGGGTGGATTAATTGTTGCGACCCAATTCACTATAGAACAACAAAAGCAAACCAAAACCTGAATGAAGTCTTGAAGTAGGTAGCGAAAAGATTTTATTCAATGAGTACTTTCATGTATTAATAAAATGCAGTATTGTTATCGATCCCAACCAAAAATCTAGTGAAGGTAGTCGATGAGCGGGTAACCAACAAGCATCAGCCACTGTATAAATAAACACATGAAAATTAAATAGGTACTGTTTCGTTCGAGGTCCGTGTCCGAGGGTCCACCATCCGATCTCCTTTACAGCTGTTCTTAGCGCACCCGCTGGAAGGAACACACTGTCATCATACTTATGCCCTAACTTTCATCAAAAAAATTAACGTTTCTTAATTTTTTTACTCACATTGCAGTATTTTGCAATATAGGGCAAGGCCACACAGAATAGAATGAAATGCAGTATACAAATTCTCTGTACTAGAAAGAGATAACTCAATTTTAGGTATTGATCAAAACATCCTGCATAACATTAGTACTGCAATTATCTTTTACAAGCTATTTTTCTGGGGGGATTACTTTTGCATTCAATTAATCGAGACTTTGCCTATGAACAGGGCGTACCTAAGTATTTCCCGAATCTTTACCGTGCCTGGAAAAACATACATTTTGGCAATGTGTTGCAATTTTACCTTTTTTGTCAGTCATTCTTTACCGCTGTTTAAAGGATTTTCTTAACGATCACGATATCTCAGCACAAATTCACTAGTTTTAAAACAACTGCAAGTTATATACTATTCGGAACCCACATACACTGCAACCAAAACGAGCAATTAAAAAACAAGGTTCGTTTTATAGACTGCAATGCAAACGAGACAAAATATACACGTCTTACTTGCGTAAGCGAGAAAAAGATTATTTTGTAAAACAAAAGTGAGCCAGAATATACAGGTTTGCCAATACGGCAAACTTTATGCCTTGAATTCTAAATTAACTATAATGAAAATTTTTCGAAACTAAACTTAACCTGTTGAAATAAATGCAATTGCGGCTTCCTAAAGGTAATAATTCCTTTATTACAAGAGTCTTTAAAAATATAAACTATATTTGTTTAAGGTACCGAGTGCCTTTTCGTGTATAATGTTGGTAGTGTTTTGCATGAACTGTCACTTTTGTTCTAAAGTAATCGAGATAAGAATAAAATAATTATTTGTAATAAAGAAACAAATTAAAAGTTAGTTGTACTAGAAAATTTTTATTAATAGTCATCCAAATTCTGGTGATGTTATAATATATTTGGTAAGTAAGTGCTAGAAATTTTAGAACTTGCTAAAATTATGCGTGACAAGGATTTTTGAGTAAAAGCTGTATATTATTTTTTCCCCAAAACTCTTCCTGGTATAGTTTAGACTTATTTAGACATACAGCTAAATATAAGTAATCTGCTCCCTTCAAATATAAAAAGATTGCATTCTATAATTACTGTTACCCAACCTAATTGACAAGTTGACAAATCCATTACTTACACAAAGCTTTCCCTTTATTTCATTGTAACATTAGTATTGTGCAATTAATTATTCCTGGTTTCTCTCCTTTTCAGTTAGCTTACAATATCCATAATTTAGGGAACAAAAATGTCACATAAAAGCTTATCCTCAACGTCGTTAGTAAGTGGGGCAAACAGTACCGCAGGCCTAAAGCAGATCGACCTGGACCAAATATGGGGAGATTTAAACGCTGGTATAGAACATGTATATAATCGACAGACAATGGCTAAACCGCGTTACATGCAGCTTTATACACATGTTTATAACTATTGTACTTCGGTGCATCAGCAACAGACAAATGGGCGCAACTCGGGCAATATAACTAGCAAAAGCAAAAAGAATCAGGTCAGCGGTGGAGCACAGCTTGTTGGTCTTGAATTGTACAAGCGATTAAAGGAATTTCTGAGAAACTATCTGGTGTCGTTGCTTTCAGTAAGTTTTTTTTTTCTTCTATTTATTAACATTTGTTGAATGGCAAAAAGCCATAAAATAATTTAATCTTTAATTCTACTTAACTCTATGATGTGGAATTATAAATATGCAGGGTGTATATATAGTATGTGGTATTTTATTAAAAAAGTTGTAGGAAATTTCTGGAATTATTTTTTAAACTTATGCTTTTGAAATAGAACACCCAGGATAATAGTGCATTTTTAAATCCGTCATCGATAGAAGCCTAAATTGATTTAAGATTATGGAGGTCGAAAACCTTATGATTCTGTGTTATTTACTTCTATGTCTATTTTGACTATTGTTATTATACCATCAAGTAACTAATGAAGCTAATTAGTTGTAATGTGGTGAAAAAAAAAGTTGATTGCTGTTTGCTATTTACTGTTTATGTTAAAAATTAATTTGCTGATGCAAACTTAACTCCTGCTATTCAAAAGGATCGTATTTCGCTTATTGCAGCATTTATTAAAAATTTTAAATATGAACATCCTATATATTTTTACATAATTTAAAAGTCCATTCAATTAGATTTTATTTGATATGAGATATAACATTTAAAGGTAATAAGTAATGCAATATTAAACAATTTGTGGATAATATATGCATTTTTGCAAATTTTCATGTAATACTTGATGCTTTTTTACCTACAAATGGCCGTCACATGTAAAACCAATTGAATGGGTATCTATAAAAAAGCATTATAGCATGTCCAATAAGAAGCGGCAAACTGAAGATTCTTCAAGGAGTGATTCAAACGTCTCCCCTTTCCAAATTAAAATCAATGCATAGCACTAGGTAATTTACTAAAGTAAACCTCTGTGCATGTTCTAATCGCTTATAATAGCAACTTAGAAAAAGTGAGAATTTATACATTTTAAGTGGTAGTTGTGTAAAGCTAATGCAACATGTATAACTTTAGATAAACAAAAGAACATTCTTCTTGTAGTTAATTTCAAATGAATAGTAATATTCTTTACAAAATAAAATTTATTATTTTAGAAATATAATAATTTAAAATATATATAAATGTATTGTTAAATATCCCTTCTATATTTTATCTTAATAATAAATTTTATTTTATAATTATTTGGAAGGACAGTGTCGGGCGACTTGATGTAATTTCAACTAGATGTAGTTTTGTTTTATTTTAATTTTATGGTTATACCGCATCAATTTGAACTAAATTGACATTTTTTAATATACACTCACCGGCACAGAAAAACGGGCCACCTAAGTTTTTTTTAGAAAAATGCTAACTTTTAGCTTTTTGGAAATAAATACTTATACTATTGTCTAAAAACAAACAAAACAACTTGTTTAAATTGATTTTAAAGATTATTAACTGTTTATTTAAAGTAAAAAAACATGCTTTCAATACAAAATGAAAAAAAGTCAAAAACATAAACAATTCGTATGTCAACAATCAGGAAAGTTTTTCAGTAGGTTATGCTGCCTCCACGTGCATTAACAATTGTTCACATTCTTCGGGGCATCCCTAAAATTAAGTGTGTAATGTCTTCCTGAGGAATAAGTTTCCGTTCCTCTAAAAGTGCTTGCCGCAACTCATTCAAAGTCAAAGGAGCACGAACACGCCTTAGAATTCGTTGACCAAGCATGTCCCAAACATGTTCAATGCGATTGGCATCTGGACGTGCTGCTGGACACTCCATAACGGGGATGTTAACTTCGTCCAAATATTGTTGAGAGACTCTTGCGGCGTGAGGTCTTGCATTATCATGCGTCAAGAGAAAGATATCTCGAACGAACGGAGCATATGAAACAACAAAATCTTAAGGAATATCATTAACATACCGGATAGCTGTCATGGAGCCTCCTGGAACGATGTACAACTGTGTTTGTGCCCTTAAATAAATTCCAGCCCAAACCATAATTGAACCTTCTTGGTAGCAGACTCTAGCACTGTAGATACATTCAACAAATTGCTCTCCTGGTTTTCGCCATACTCTTTCACAGCCATCGGGAGATCGCAGAGAAAACCTGGACTCGTCTGTTAATAAAACTTGCCTCCATCCGTTTTCTCCCCAGTTTATACGATGCCTAGCAAATTGAAGTCGTGCTACACGATGACGCCTGAGAAGTTCAGGACCTGTAGCAGGTCTGCGACTAGTAAGATTTCTTTCTCCAAGTCTTCGTCTAACTGTCCGCTCGCTTACCTTTACATCCCGGACGTGATGAAGACGATTTCTGATTTCTACAGCTGTAGAACGACGATTTCGCAAACTTTGTAACATGATAAAGCGGTCATCATGGGCGTTAGTTCGTCGTTGAGGGCCAGTTCCAGGTCGTCTTGTGTCGGCACCAGTTTCCAAAAAACGTATATGAACTCGTTGCACAGTACTTCTGGATATTACATATTGCAAAGCCACAAAATGCTGACTTCTTCCGTCTTGAAGTAATGCAACAATAGCAGACGCTGTTTCAGGGTTTACAGCCATAACTGTGAATGTTAACAAAATAATCTGAGCTTTAGTTTGTGCCACAGTAAAAAGAATTGAATATGCCAAGATAACTTTGCACAAATGCAATAATTTCCGCAGCCATCATTTTTAGCCAAATGCAACGCATACTTAAAACCATGTAAAGAAACAATTTAATAATAAATTGAAAGCAGTTTTTTGTTACAATCGAATCTAAACAGATTAGGAAAGAAGTTACATTTTAAAACTTTAGTGTTTTTACTAAGTACAAAACAACAACAACTATATGCATACGCAGACGATACTGTTATATCCAGCCGCAGTAAGACAGCACTCCAAACAACATACACTAATCTACAAAACGAGGTAAAACAAGTCGGATTAAAAGTGAACATAAAGAATACGAAATACATGAGAAACACCAGAATGCAGACTAATCAGAACAGCATAGAAATAGAAGGAAATACGTTTGAAGAGGTGAATAGTTTCGTTTACCTGGGATCGAAGGTACACAACAAGAAGGATACGAGCCAAGAAATTAAAACAAGATGGAGCAAGGAGCATATACATGTATAAGAACTTATTATCATCACAATTAATAAGCAGAAACACAAAACTTAAAATGTATCATACACTTATACGACCAATAGTCACATATGCCTGCGAGACATGGGTCCTCACAAAAGCAGAAAAAAACGGATTAGCAATATTTTGAAAGAAGAGTGTTACGTAAGATTTTTGGACCGATACAAGAACAAAACGGAGCATGGCAATATAGAATGAACCGCGAACTAGATGCACTCATACAAGGTGAGAATATAGTGAGGTTAGTCAAATCACAAAGAATTAAATGGCTGGGCCACATACAAAGGTTAAATCCAGAAAGAGCAACAAGAAAGATAACAGAATGGCGTCCACACGAAACGAGAAACAGAGGAAGACCAAAAAAGCGATGGGAAGATGACGTAACAGAAGATCTGAGGAAACTAGGTTACAGAAACTGGTGGAACATGGTAACGGACAGGAAAAGATGGAAGAAAATTGTACAGCAGGCCAAAACCCACCCCTGGTTGTGGTGCTCACTAAAGAAGAAGAAGTGATTTTTATGTTATAACTAAAAAAAAAACATCATTTACTTAAAGTTAAAGTTGGGTGGCCCGTTTTTCGTGCCAGTGAGTTTATTTTTCTAGCGAAAATAACAATTAAAATGATAAAAGTCAATAATAAAAGAAACATGAGGAGAAAATGGGAAACTGAAAAATTAAGAGATGGAGAAATAGTGCAAAAATTCAGAAGAG
>JABXWE010049174.1:0-12214 GCA_014611495.1 Limonius californicus
AATTTATCAGGGGGTGGGGGTGGTTTTAACCCTCTCCAATTTTCTTTGGGTTTCTTTCGTTACTGAAAGTAGTGGCTTCCTTTGAAGTGCCCAGGTACCAAATTTCATTAAAATTGGTTCACACATTTCTGAACAGCATACAAAAATGTTATTTTTTATGTAAACATTGAACTCCTCTCACGGGCAAACGGTACATTTTGGTATATGACAAAGTTGGGTCCAATCGACTTTTTTGACCTCTAGAGTACGTGGTAGCTCTATGTCCCAGGAGTTTTGGGACACCCTGTATAAATGTAATAGTAAAAAACTTAATATAACTGAGATATATATGTGTACTCAAATGAATACACTGGCAACATATCGAACACACTAACACTATTTATGGTATATTATAAAGCAATTACGCTCTGACAGAGAGTCACTTCGCACTTGATACAGGCCCACCTAACTCTAGAATGGCAGTGTACACACCTCTGCTGTTTTGCTAACTTGCGAGGAAAATGTCCACCCTCATGTTTCCGGATACTGGAAGGCACCTGGCCTGATGATCTACTCCTCGAGCTCGTCGATTTGTCAAAACAGCGCAAATAATGCCTCGCTACGTGTTTTTGAAATCCTAGTAGGTCCAAACTGTCTTGTGGTGTCGTCAACTGATGCAATCGCCATGCGTTGACTATGGAAATATTTATCATGTGGGTGAATAATACCCACCACCACTTCTTCCGGCGAATGGTGATTCTATAATTGTTGACCGATTGATCAAGCATGTCAACACCGCCCATAGACCGATTATAGTTTTGGAAAAGCAAAGGTTGTGGTACATCAACTTTTGCCTTTTTAGCAGCCGACCACCGTTTTACTTTTCCAACTGGCTCAACTGAATCATAGTTTGTAACCATAGTTACTATGTTATTGTCTTTCCAGCGCACAAATAATAGTAACGAGTCAGCGTCGTACATACATTCAAAATATCCTCGTTGCTTTTTCTTGAAAACTTTGGGGGAGGTAAGTGGGCATTTTCTGGTCCTGTTATCTCTTACCGTCCCAGTTGCCCGCAGTTTCTTATCTTTCAACGATTTTAGTTAACCGTGGCTACTGAAATAATTGTCAAAGAAAACTACGTGGTCGGAAGGAACTGCAATAGTCTCCAATAAGTCTAGGACTACCTTCGACCCCAAGGGAAGAGCAGCACTGTTTTCTTCTGCCGATTCAGCAACGACTTTAGCTCCACAATAGGTATCAAATGAGTAGCAATACCCAGTGGAACTACAGAGCATCCAGTCTTTGTAACCGAAACGAACCGGCTTACCCCTAATAAACTGTTTGGCTGAATGGTGGCCATAGTATCTCACCATCGCTTCGTCTATTGATAGATCCTCGTGGAAAACACCCCACTGTCGGAATAGTGGGCGCAATTTAGCCATTTTATCGCCCTTATCCAAGTTATTGTTATCGGCTAAATGAATATATTTCTTTATGTCCTGAAAGCGATTTCGGGACATTGCATTAGACACACGTGGAACGTGTAAATCCTCGTCTAAACTCCAATAAAGCCTCTCGCGGGGCAGTTTGTGGTAGCCCGTTAGGAGCAAAATGCCAATAAATATTTTTATGTCGGCATTTGAAACAAAAAATGGATGACCATTTTTTTGAGTAGAGTATAAATTTGTCTGTTCGATGATATGATTGATTACGTCTGCGTCCATCAGTTTCTCAAAAATCTCCACCGGATGTAGACCATCTAATTCAGTTTTTACAATGTGTAAACGATCTAAGCTTGCTGTAGTTGCTGGCATGCTAATATCCATATCCTTCGTAGTCCATTTTGGTTCAGGCAGCTTTTTCTTCTTGGCTTGTGGAGCTTTATTCCTGCTGATAGAATCGGTTCTGTCCAACTGCTTCTGTAAAACAGACAGCGGAATATCGTCTTCATCACTCTGCTCTGACTCTTCTGCTTCACTGTCTCTGGCAGCCCATTGCACTTCAATTTGCCCAGGAATATTGTTAGAGGTGCGCCCTCCTCTTGAGTGTAGTCGTCGTCAATGTCCTCCTCGTCCGTCTGTGTGTCTATTTCCGGAGGAACAATGACCAAATTCAATGGTATTTTTTCGACTTGAGGAGCTGACGTCATCTAAAGCAGTGGCCAAATTCGCATACCTTCTTCCGTAAAATAAATTTGAGCTAAGACTTGGAAATTCTGTAGCATCCATTATAAAATGAAAGGAAATCTGAAATTGAAAATAACCTAGTAGGTGGTGTCGCAGAATGTGCGAGAGCACCGGATTAGCCCACTGTACTCAAGTGAGTACACTCAAGTTTATGAAGGCCAATTACTCTAAGTGTAACTGAAATTACCCCTGAATTATTCCTGGGCGCTTGTAACAGACATATACAGACCGACAATGTATTGAGATATTGCTCAAAGTGCCAAGAAGAGTGTGAAAAATAAAATTATTTACATACCGGCACTCTACCACGTGCTTCTGTTGTGCGGTTATAAAAATAATTTCTCAACCGTTGGCAATCTATGGTATTCACTTTAAACTTATGTTATATAGTAGAAAACTGTATAAATAATAATTAAATGGTGTTACATTATTGACTTTGGCGGCCAGATGGCTCTGCAATACCGTTTTTCTTGTGCATCATTTTTGTACTCAAACGAGTACAATGGGAACGAATGGGTTAATTTGACAACACAAAATTATTTGGTTTTTTTCAATTACATCTTAGATTTTTCAGTGAAAATTTTAAAATTAAATCTGATCACTAAACCTGTATTGATTCAAATAAGAAGTTTAGTTATTGTAGATTGTTCCAATGAACATACTCTATTTAATAAGTGTTTCTCCACATTTATTCACAAGAGGTCGTTTTTCAGTTAGGTATTCTTTTCAAATTCCTGTCAGAATTATTTGGACAGTTTTTCTCTCCCTTCCATCATCTAATAGTATATTCTTGTTAGATAGGAATTCAAGATAAATTCGACTAAATATACAAATATGCGTTGCTCTTTGAAATATTATTTTTTACAATAAAACTAGATAAATAAATAGCGTATGAGAAATGTTTGCGGGGAATCGCGAAGGCGGTTCCATATCTTGCTATCAATTTTTGCAATATTGTTGTTGTTTAATTTACAATATCCAATTTGCAATTGTTTTCATAGGCGTATTTATCGGAATTGAGGAAAGTTTTTTTTTTGTCCAACTTATATCTGAATGCATAAGGAAAAAGAAAATGGAAAGTTATACGCATAACCATAAAATATTTCTGCCACTATCTGTAAAAAGGTGCTGGTTTGCTAGATGACATCCATTTTTAAGATTTGTGCTAAATTGTGGAACCATGCTGGGTTGGCGAAAATGTTAATTTAAAAAACCTGTATAGGCAAATTACTGAGCACGTGCGTCATGAAATTCCATGACGCCACATGCTACTATGTTTATATTACACAAGGTTTATATTTGAGAGTATGCAACCACACAAATATTTACTAATGTCGTTACAGTAAATTTGCTTTTTGAAAGGAATTTGAGTTGTGTATTCATTAATATATGTTAATAATTTAATCATTCTTTATTAACAATATACAATTAAAAAAAGGACCAATTGTTTGAGTGCAAAATATCAAAATATATAACCATCATAAATACATACAATCGTGGTAATATCAATCTAAAAGAAGAAACAATCGTAGTTTGTGGTAGGACTTATTTTTTACACAGAAACTATTAAAAATTAAATAATAAAAACCACCACTGTAACATTACATTGCGCGACCTTACAAATAATCATACTTTTATTAGGTAATTTAATAAAAATAAACCTAGTATTCTAATTTTTCAAGGTTGGCAGTAGCAAGTAACTCATAAAATGTGATTGATGACCTACATGCACGTCGCAGTAATTTGCCTTACCTGAGTGTTGGCTATTTTTAGCCACATGATAGATAACATATTTTTTTAAATTTATGTATGTATTCAATTGTTTAAGATGCAACATTATTTCCAATATCTTTTAATAGAAAAGTTTTTTTATTTTGTGTGTCGGTCTATAGAGAATTGTTTTCCCTTTCCAGTAATCTCTGTAGATCTATGATAATAGCTTAAGTGTTTTAAAAAGTAAGACCAAAAGAGTTGTAACAATAATTCAGTTGACTTAGAATTAAATAACTGAACTGCTTCAGCTAGTCGCATCATAAAGTAATTCCTTTAGTTTAGGGGATTATACATATATTTGTATTGACAAAAAGAATCTTACATGTTTTTTTTTGATAAATAAACCACTTTTTTCCAACAATAATTTGAAACAAAACAAACTTTTTAAATTAAATTTTATATTGCTGTAACTGTTTAGTTACATAAGCTATAAGCCTATTTTAAAATATATTACAGTCGAACCTCCATAAGTCAAAGTGCTACAGGAACGGGAAAAAAGTTCGAGCTATCGAAATTTACTAAATTATATACAGTAATACATACATATACAATACATACATGTAAAACTTAAAAAATAGAAAGTTAAAGTAACTTTATACATGTAATACATACGTGCTTTAATTTTTATTTACCACACAGAAGTCTAGTAGTGTTGACTGTTTCTTATCTATGAATTGAGCTCTCTTGCAAAATTTATCAACCTGTCGAAAAGCTGCGAACAGTTCAGATGGTGTATATTCTTAAGAATTTAGGAAGAGCGCAATTGTGCCTATAGCCGCATTTACTGAATTTATGTTAGGTATACACAGGGGTTCATCACCAGTTTCACCCTCACTCTCATGGTCATTGCACTCGTTGGTTTCAGTCTGTAAGATGTTGTTGATGATTTCCTCTTCGGTTAAATGATCCGAAACGAGTATATTTTCGTTGATTTTAACGTACTCCTCAAAAGTGCAATCGCTAGATTTAGTGAGGTTATTTAAATCGATCCACATTGACAGAGGCATTTCATCTTCTTCGTCCCATAACTCTTCATTGTCATTTTTAGCTTTAGTAAACCCTGCTTTTCTGAAGCAATTTGCAATTGTAGTTGATGTAACGTCACTCCATGCTTTATCAAGGATTCTTATACTATCCAGTAAGTTAGCGTTTGCCATTTCCTTATTTTCAAATGCTCGGATAGTTTTTAAAAGAATTCTTTTCCGGTAATTTTGTTTTAAACTTTGGATTATCCCCTGATCCATGGGTTGCAGCTTGGAAGTAACGTTAGAGGCAAAAAAGACAACCTTTATAGCTTGTGGATTGTTTGTAAGTTTTTTTGGATGTGCTGGACAATTGTCCACAAAGAGCAGTATTTTGCGCTTCTAGGATGTAAATTTACAATTTATTTTATGAAGCCGTTCTTCATACAGCTCACTAGTCATCCAAGACTTTTTATTAAACCGATACAAAACAGGTAAGCTTTTAATTCTGACGAAACATCTTGGTTTCGCAGATTTTCCAATGACCAATAGATCGAGGTTTTCATTGCCCGACATATTGGCGCTGTAATACGCTCCTTGCTTTTTTTACCCCCGTGACACTTCTCATGTGAAAATGTTAATGTTTTATCAGGTAGGCACCTGTTGAACAAGCCCGTTTCATCAGCGTTGAAAATATCATCGGGAGAGTACTGCGACATCAGGGTTTTCAAATGTTCTTTCCATATTTCACACTGTTCTTCCAAAATTTCGGCGCTCTCACTGCACAAAATCTTTTGCACAATGGAATTCCTTTTTTTGAATTTCTCCAAACAGTCCTGATTTGCTTTGAATTCGGGATAATTTAATTTTCTTGCGAATTCATCGGCTTTCTGCAAAAGTATCGGTCCAGATACAGGCAAATTTTACCATGCACATCACGAAACCACTGAGTCATTGTTGTTTCTAGCTTAGGATAACTAGAGTCTTTAAAACGTTTTCGAGTACCACAAGCATAATTATTATTTTCGGATGCTTTTTTAATGCTTTCTTTATTTTTGAGTATGGTTGACAGTGTATTGGCCGGTGGTATCCCAAAAGCACCAGCAATGTCTTTTTTCTTGTGCTTTTTTCTACCTCTTCAATTAATCGAATTTTGTCTCGAATATGCAATGATTTTAATTTGCGTTTACAGGTTTCCATCGTTAAAGTACCCCCTGCTACTACAGATCGCACGAAACTAGCAAGGCAAGATTTCGGATCTGCAAGTTCCGTATATTAAACATACAAATTATTATTAGTCACATTCAATATCAAACAGCAACGTGAGAAATGCGAAACGACCCGTAATTTAATCCTTCGGTAGTAAAAAAATCACAGCTCAGCTTCCTTCACGACCAGGCAGGCACAATTTATGACGATACGATCCATAAATACAATTTTAGGAAACTTCGAGTTATCGAGGTTGATTTTATCGCTGGGGATAAGAAAATTGCTTCGAAATATCGAAAAATTCGAGTTATCGAGGTTTCTTAACACAGTAAATATTAGTAATAATTCGGGAATGTCGGTTGGTTTCGAGAAAACGACGTCTTCGAGTTATCGAGGTTCAAGATAAAGAGGTTCGACAGTATTTATCACAATGTGAATGTATTCCTCTACTTGTGGAACTAACTTTTTTAGAATCTGCGTCTTCTGTCTTAAAGAGCATTCAGCTGCTTAATGGTAGTGTCCCGTCATTTGCAGTATTGTTTATATAAATTTAATTGTTTTTTAATAATAATGCTTTTATTATTATTATTACTATTATTATTTGGTTTTTCAAGTAAATTATATATGCAATTATACAACTTTAAAAAAAGAAAAAATTCTCTATCGTATAATAGCTAAAAATGTAAACTCATTAATGTCCTTGGGCCTCATAATGGGATAAGGTACAAAGTGATTTTTTAAAAAGTCATTTGCAGTAGCCTAGGGATTGTCCCGTCTATATTAAGCTTTAGAATCTGACAATATGAAAATTGTAACAGCATAGCTGCCAATAATTAAATAACGAAGCTTCAATTATTTATTCAAAAATGTATTTCACAGTGCAGCATAAGATATTTATGGTAATAGTATATTCTTCAACGAGTGTAGAATGACAGCTATTATTCACGAAGATAAAATTCTGTTACGAGCCGAAGGCGAGTGACAGAATCATCCGAGTGAATAATAGCTATTCTACATGAGTAGGAGACTATACTTTCTCTACGACTATTTCATAGGAAGTTACAATTTTTGGTCTGAATCAGTATTATAAAAATTTTGCTTTAGATGAACGTATATCGGTTCACTAGCCACAACGATTTTATGCCGTGTGTACTGTTTCTGCGATTTCCTCGGCAGTAAATTACACTTCGTTTTCGCGGTTTCCGTTATTTCTGGTGGCAAACACATCTCAGCGTTTTCGCTGTCTGAATTATTCATACCTAGTTCTTACTGTTTTTACGAATACGAAAATTTAAAACTGTTTTTGACAGTTACTTCAAAAACAAGTGGGAGATCCAAGCGCTAACATGCCACGCCCATTGGATTCTGATTCATTATCCCACCGTTTTTTACAGAATCCAACGGCAATGGAGAATATCTATCATTCTTCAACTAAAAAGGTATATGTAACGAATACATTATATTATAGTCGTAGAGAAAAGCTTATTACCGAACTGGAATCATCATAAATGGTGAGTGGCGGTATTCGATCCAGGAACGCTTCAACGATTTTACAAACCATTTTGGAATTGTTGAATACATTCGATTTTACGATGTTCTAAGGCACACTGTGGAATTATTCGATGAAACAGGTGGTGTTACACACAGAAATGGTAGCGGTAGACCTACAAAACGCACACCAGACGTCCTGGAAAATGTTAGACAAATAATGGCTGAAGTTCCCTCAACTTCACTTAGACGTCTTTCACAGCACATTGATTTGTCTTACACAACCACGAGGAATATTCTTAAAGCAGATTTAAAGTTATTCCCATATAAAGTAACTTCAGTTCATCAGATTCTACCAGCAGACATGCCTCTAAGAGAACGATATTGTCAATGGTTTTTAAACGCATTTCCTGAAGACAACGACTTGAACAACGTGTTTTTTTCGGACGAAGCATGGTTTAATTTATCTGGATATGTGAACTCCCAAAATATGAGAATTTGGTCTGCGGAGAATCCATATGCGTTTAGAGAAACACCACTTCATCCGCAAAAGCTTGGCGTGTGGATTGGTCTTAGCCGACGACGACTTGTAGGACCAATTTTCTTTCAAGGGACAATCAATGCATTAAGGTATCGCGAAGAGATTTTGGAACCTTTTATTAATCAGTTAGATGACAAAGAGCTGCGGGAAGGGTACTTCCAGCAGGATGGCTCGCCTGTTCATTGTACTCTGGAGAACTTGAATTTTATTCAGGAATTCTTCGGCAATAGAGTAATCAGTCGGAACACTCCAGTTGCTTATCCACCTAGGTCCTGTGATTTAACAACGTTGGATTTTTTTGTCTGGCCCTATGTGAAAAATTCAATTTATCAGACACCAATACAAAATTTAGATGAGCTTACAGCAAGAATAATTCATAAATGCAACGAAATAAATAACTCACAGCACATGCTCGAAAATGTGTCTCGAAGTTTACAAAAACGAGCGAGATTGTGTATAGAGCAAGGGGGTGGACATTTCGAACACTTGCTGTGAAAGAAATCTTGACGAAAAACCTGTAATTTACTTACCTTAATAAATTACAAATCAGTTGCAACTGAATACTTGTTCATTTTCACATTTTGTTGGACCAAAATTTTTAACTACCTGAACTGTCACACAGTTTGACATACAGGTAAATGTCATTCAAAGCTCATTACAGCTGACTGCAGACGGAATAGCTTTTTTTCTAGGCTTGCTGCAATTGACTTTTTAAAAAATCACTTTGTAGATATGTCGTTGAATAAAACCACAATCAATTCCTATTTTGTGGGAATTGACTGTGGTTTTATTCAACGACATAGCTAAAAATGTAGTGTCTTTCTATTAAAAAGATGTTTAGGTTATTTTGTATACAGGGTAATTCTAAACATGTGTGAAAACGTTAACCATGTACAGCTGAGAGTATTTAACGCCTAAATCACCTAGTAATTTTTTTTTTTAATTCGGCACCTATGCCTGTATCTGTTCCTTTAAAGAATCTAAATAACTTTTTTGTTTCTTGTTCCGTTTTGATAAACTCTATCGTTTTGGAAACTGAACAGTCCAAGCTTAATTTACAGTCAAAGAAAAAGAAACACTAGAGTGTGAAAAACGGATGAAATCTGACGCAGTGAAAACCTTGGTTTAAAAATTTGGAAATTAGTTGTATCTGTTTAAATTGTTATTTCTATTTGTAATTTTATTAGACACTTCTTTAAAATTTAATTGTTAAAAAAAATTGTAATGGCCTATTTTTGGAAAACCCAATACTAGTTCAGAAGCTGCAAAAAAAAAAACTTGAGTAACAATGTCGTTTTCAAGATATACCTTAATTTATAAATTTTTTAAGCAAGTTCTTTGTAAGATTTCATCCTATTTTCACACTAGATTGTACATTTTTCTGGACTGTTAGCTCTCCAAATAACAAAGTTTATCACAGTCGGACAAGAAACAGAAAAGTTTTAATGAATTAATGTAAAAACTTTCAAGTCCTACATAATAGTATTAAAATAAACTGCTACAAAAGCTTTTTAAAATACCTAACATTTTCGACTAAATAGCTTGAATTTGTGCTTTCTCAGGTCCTATATAATTGAATACAATGGTTTCCAGTGTTTATTAACTTTGGTATAAAACTTTCTTAACATAATATACAATAATAATAAAGATATATGTTTGTAACTATTTTAATGAACACCTTTGTGTATGTATGTTTTTAATTTACTTCTTTTACAAAGAAGCATTTTGACTTGAAAAAAAAAACTGTAACAGCATTGCTATCCAAATAATAAGCTAATAAACAAATTATTTATTAACACGCAGAAAGAAAAAGAAAAGCTAGAAGTGTTGGTCCTAAAATAGTGAGATTGAGAAGTGTCAGTAATCAGCGTAACAAAAAGAAATTTGAGTTTTACGCCTGTAAGAACTAATATTATGTGTTGTACACTGCACTTGTAGTTTAGCCTGACTTGCGTTTAATATTTTCTTGAGTTTTATTAGATTTCAATAGAAATATTATAATTTTTGCACATATTATGCACACTACTGTGTTTTTTTTTGCAAATTTACAACAGGATATGTAGTCCACCACAATTTATTTAGTGTTATGAGTGTTTTTCTTACCAAGCATGTGGTTACTTTTGTATGAACTTAGTCTGCGTAAAAAATTTAACAAGTAAAAAATAATTGGAGTAAATTTTAGCTTCTATACCTATTATGGATATGGGACCACAGAATATGACTGTGCTGGATGGGAAAGATGCAACCATTTCATGCCGAGCTGTCGGTGCTCCTACACCCAACATCACATGGGTTTATAATGGTAATCGATTTTAATTTAATTCTGTGTATTGTAATTTTGTTTAAAACAAGTAACTTCATACATTAGTTTGTGTTACTAACTGACAGTGAATTTGAATTGCATGGCAACTAATCTAATTTCTAGAACAAAACGAAGTGGAAATAACAGGAAGAGTTCAAGTTCTCGAAACGGGTGATCTTTTAATAGCTGCTGTTAGAGAATCTGATGCAGGATTGTATTCATGTGTTAGGGCTAACGAAGCCGGGGCTGTCAAGGGGTCTGCTTACCTTGGAGTACTAGGTAGGTATTGCTGAGCTTTGTGTGTAATAGTTTTTGGAATATTTTATTTTTATTGCAATGGTTTGAATGCATATCTGTTTTGTTTTCAGTAAGAACACAAATTGTACAGCCCCCTGTGGATACCAGAGTATTACTAGGCCATACTGTAACATTGCAGTGCAAGGTATCATCGGATCCTACTGTGCCATATCAGTTGGATTGGTTTCATGATAAACAGTAAGAAAATTATTATAATTTTCTACCATAAGAAACTTTAAATTTAACTCTCTTCTCCAGGATCATTCAGCCAGGATCAAGTCAGCGTGTAAATGTATTACCCGATGGAACTCTAGAAATACAAGCAGTGAGGGCTGCTGATGTTGGTCAATACACTTGTTCTGTCAAATCGCCAGGTGGCAATGAAACCAGGTCTGCCAGACTTAGTGTAATTGAGTTACCATTTGCTCCAATTAATGTAAAAGCAGCCCGGCTTGATACAGCGACCCAAAGAGCTGTTAACATCAGCTGGACTCCAGGATTTGATGGCAATAGCCCCATACTTAAATTTATAATACAGAAACGCGAACTGCCTGAGCTGGGTATGTGTTTATTATTTTGTAGTATACAGTAAGCAGTGTTTTTGTGTCAATGACTTACTAAAGTGAAGCCTCATTTTAAGAGTTGTACGAATGAAATAAAAATCAGGACAGATAAGTAAAAGACACAAAAATATTGTTTTGTGCATGAGCATGTTTATAACAGTTTTATGGTAGTTTTCTAACTACTGTTAGTTTAACAATTTCAGTTGCAACAGTTTGTTTAAAATTTGTTTGACGGAAGTCTCTAAGGATATATTATGACTTACTGAGATTTGTGATTATTGTACTTTTTTGCTAGAAATGAAGTAATGCAATTTTACCATACCTACATCTTGTAGTTATGTAGTTGGCGAAATGGCAAGAGTATCCACTTTATGAAATCGTTCTCAATTAACTTAGCTTAGGGTAGATGAAATTAAGGTTAGGTTATATTAAATTAAGGTTAGGTTATATTAAATTAAGGTTAGGTTACATTAAATTAAGGTCAGATTAGATTAAATTTAATCCTCGTATGAAAAATGGGCAGCATGTGAGCTCTTGAAGAATAAAAAAAAAACATAACCTTATTGTATACTTGCATTTGCAAGCACGTACCGTCACGTTTAGATAGTAAACAACAGGACATAACCTCATTCTATGCTGTTACATACAAGATATTCAATAACAATTAGAGGGTAGCCAGAGAAAAAATAACATACAGATATGTATTAGTTGCCTAACTGGCCTTTCGTAGATTATGATTAAAGATAAAAATAAAACTGTGAAAATCCCCTTACCAGCACGATATTTAGAACACCTAAATGCGTATTTCACCAACTGTCTTCAGTACTTGGACTAACTAAAGTGGTTGAGGAAAATCTCCAGAGATAAGTTTTTCATCAAGTCCAATGCTAATCTGCTATCCAACAAAGCCA
>JABXWE010049177.1:0-12003 GCA_014611495.1 Limonius californicus
CATTTCAAACTTTCAAATTCAAATCGAACTACCAACATCGTAAAAAAACAAACTAAAAACAGTACGATTATAGGCCTCCTTAACGTACTGTTTTTAAGCTAAAACAGTGCGCTTAGAACGGCTTTATAAAACCGAAATAGAAAAAATTCTTTAGTTAAGCGTTTTGTACAAAATAACTTTATATTACATACAATCATACAGAGTAATTGTGTTTCGCGGCTACTATGTTGCTCTTCTCTTAATCAGAAAAATGGGGAATTCTGGGAATTATTGCAGTTGATTGTAAACTTAAATTTCACATGTAGAACATAAAACATTATTAGAAGAGTAAGATCATATTTAGTTTATTAATTAAATTAGTTACAAAAAAATATGGCAGAAGAAAAAAAACTTACCCTGTGGCTTTATATTAAACAACTCACCCAAACAAAATATTTTTTTAAATATTTAGTACTTTATTGTCACTACTCACGCGTCAAAACTGAACGTGAACGTGCCAAATAATTCTCATTTGTGAAGCTAAACCTAAAATATAACAGTTTGGGGTAAAGAAAAAGTAACAGCTTGTCATTGCTAATAGCTGTATGAAAAACGTGTTGCCTATGCATGCCTTCTATAGCATCATTACATTGGTCGCTTACTGTACGCTTCGAAATATGAAAAGTTTTATACCTAGAGAACTAAAAGAAAATTACTACATTATGTAAATAGAATTGCATGACGATTCTTCGCATGCATCTTAAAAATATGCGTTTGTGAAAGGTAAATAATATTTAACGTAAATGAACCTGGTTGGTGTTATTATATCAATTTTAGCTCTTATCAGAAACATGAATGTGGATTTAAACTACTTAATTTTGTTATCTGGAATCGATTCGTTGGTTTTTACGGGAGAATAGCCGTAAATTGCGGGAAGAGGGCCCAAAACGAAAATGTTTCTTTTATTTCTTCATATAACACCCCCTTATCTCCACGCTAACAAAACGGTACTACATATAAGGGGAGCAATTTAAGTTTAAGTGTTTCGGCTTAAAGTCGTATTAAAAAGTTTACACACGAACATAAATTTTGATTTAGGCAATAATAAAACGACGACGTGAAGGCAGTACTTTAGCGGTTTGATTCGTCAGTTGGCGCCTACCATCACGCAACATGACGTGACGAACCTATCTTGACACTCAATCCGGCCTCTGCCCGAAATATCTTTATTATTAATTTGTACAGGAATGCATTTCCAAGGTTTTGCGAAAGGAACCTTTCGCTTTTTAGCCCGACGTCAATAATTATTCAATACGCCGGGGCGTCCCCGACGCCACGATATCAAATTTGTAACACTTTACAAAGTCGCAGCCACTTCCTCCGTTGCCTGCGTGCAAATTACGGGGTATCTGAGACCCTATTTTCATATTCTGTGACGATATTGCTTTCCCACCATTTACATTAATGATGGCATTTTCAAGCCTATTTAAAGTTCCCGAAACCAACACATGCTAAAGTCGCATCACAAAATAATTACCGAACTTCCATGAGCACTGAAAACCGGGTCTACCCCCAGGTTTACCTGTTCGGGTAAACAAATGTTTAGCCATTTAGCATTTATCAAGGGACATCTTCATTGTAAGTTATGGCAAATTTTAATGGAAATTTTAATGTTGACGCAAAACACGTAATAGCACCTAATAAATATAGTTAGAGGGAGTTTTGCAAACTCGTGACCCGCAATTTCCATTACTGGGGTAATTCCCGATTTTCGCATTCGTCCACTTTTAGCCCTGTTTAACGGATCTTAACCTTTTTTTAGGTTTTCCGTTAGGCCATTAAACGCGCCGCCGCCGGGTTTTACGATTAAGACCCCCGGAGTAAACAAATCGCAAATCCTAAACGAGGCTGAAATTATGTCAATTAAAAGCACGAGTAATTGAGATTGATTTTGCCATCTACTATAGATTACGTAGCGCAACACCAACGTGTTTACAAATTACAGTGGGGCGTTACATTTGCATGGTTTGATTTATGATGCTGAAATTGATTGAGAATTGTTGCTGCACATGCCGCACTATGTTTTCCTTTATCGAACGGTACATTTAGATTCGGCGATAACGTTTGTCGAACTGGGTTCGAGTGAAAAATTGCCCTCCTAATGAATATGTATAAAAACTATTGTATTTTATTAAAGGGCTTTCTTATCACCAAATTAAATTACCTCGACATCATTTTTTATACAAATACCTACCTAATTTAACTGGCTAGAGATATAGTCAAAGGTCACACTATAATTCGGAAAATCAAGATAACTTTAATGAGAGTTAGGGTTGGTTAAGAAATGATTACATTTCTATGTTGTAGATTCCTATAAAATTAACTTTATGGACGTTAACTGCGCTACATTTACAGCATACCGCAACAGAATACCATTTAATGAATGTTATGCATGTTCAGGTTCACATATAGAGTGATTCGAGTAATATGTTTACCCCAAAACTTATGTGATTGTGTAATTTTCAATGTATATTTGGTTCCATAACCACCGTTGTTCACAGATCATGCTAATAAAGTGCGGATGAATACTTTGAATAATAACATTCACAGGTGAGATAATTTTATTTGATTAGCAGAATACATTTGATGAGTGGTTGCATCTTTTGCCGGAATTTTAAGCACTTTTTTTATCTTCGCTCTAAAACTTTCCGAAAATCAGGTTATTTGGTTGAATACAAAGAAGAAGACGTCTAGCTTGGGCAGCGTTTGGAGAATTAGCCTATATTCTAAAAAACAAGAAAATAGCCCAACGTTTGCGATCTCAGGTATTTGACCAACGTATACTTCCTGTGTTGACCTATAGCGCGCAGACATGGACTTTGACAAAACAAAATTGGAAATCACTCAGAGATCAACGGAGAGAGACTAATGATAGGCATCACACTACGAGATAAAAAGAGAAACGAGTGGATAAGGCATAGAACTAAAGTCGCCGATATAGTAAGAAGAGTGACAAATTTGAAATGGGAATATGCCGGACGTACAGCACGAACAAAAGACAATAGATGGAACGTTAAAATTATCCAATGGGGACCATGGGCAGAAAAAGACACCGAGGCAGCCCAATAATGAGATGGTATGATGACATAAAGAAAGTGGCCGGGTTACCATCGATAAGAGTGGCACAAAATCGTGATACCTGGAAAGACTTGAGAGAGGCCTATGCTCAATACTGGGCGAACTGAGGGCTAAAGAAGAAGAAGAAGAAGAGTAACTCTAATATTCGACATCTCATTGTCTTTTTTTATATTTATGCATCGAGATCTACTCACCAAATGGGAAGAAATAGAAATAACTTAATGGATGCTATACATACATATTTAGGTGAACACATATAGAGTGATTCCCACGGAAAATTAAGTAATTGTGTAATACGTGTTTTTTGTACATTTGGTTGCATAATCACAGGTTTTTATAGCTCATCATTACAGTAAGTATACGCAGTATAGAATAATAAAATGCAGAGGTGAGGTTATCGTTTTTATTAATTTGACAATATGGAATAATTTTGATGCGTGGTTGTATTCTTTATTAGGATTCTTCCTCGTTTGCTGCATGCTTTGTTAACATATACAGGGTGATTACTTTATATTGTAACAGGTAGGTAGGCTACACAAATTACAGCTGTTTCTATTCAATAGGTATTTTAGTAAATTTTACATTGTTTAAATAAATAAAAATCAAACTATGTAGTTACGTTGGATGTTCTAAGAAAATACAATTAACCCATTTACTAATAAATACGATGCAGTTTTGCACTAAATACACTTACAATATTTATCTCTTGCAATTTAAACAAAAAAAAAGAGAAAGCCAAGATAGCATAAAATATGTTGACATAACAATAAAATGAATAGGAAAAATATATTAAAAAAAAAACAAATAAAAACACAAATTATTGACGTAATAAATGTGCAAACTGCCGTCCACCTTGCTGTTCATGTAAGTCAATCCGCCGCAGAAGAGAATTTCTAGTAAGAGTTAGCATGTGTGGGGTAATTGACCACATGAATTTACTAATTCTTCCACGTTAATCTTCTTGAGTTTCATACACGTCGATTGTTACTTAACCTCACAAAAGGAAATCTAATGGCATCAAGTCCGGACTACGTGGAGACTAAGGATGAAGTTTCATCTTGCTAATTTCTTATAATTCTACGAACGTGAGTAGGTGAACCACATACGCAGCCTAACATAAAGACGAATGTCTTCTAAAAGTTGAGGCAAATCATTTTCTGAAAAATATAAAGTTATTTCCCCATTTAAACTGTCTTCAAAGAAGTGGGGGCCAAGATAAAGTTCTCAACGATCTCACACCACATATTTATAGTAAACATTCTTTGAAATTGTGCTTGCCGGATCCAATGTGGGTTACCTTGAGAATAGAAATGGTCTATTTACAACCCATTGTTATTAAACGTCACTTCGCCAGGAAATAGAATATTTCTTAAAAACAGTGAATCAGTAGTAACTTAGTTTCTTGACCATCGACAGAAATTTACTCGACGTGGGTAACCATCTTCGGTAAGGTTAAAAACTTTGGTTATCGCCTACAGTTCTTGCAACTGCTCATTAGCTTATAAGGGGATTGCCAGTTGTTCTAGGACTTAGTTTAATCGTTCACATGGAACCCCGGAACCGCTTTCACATTACTTCATGGGGTTGCGGGCGTCCCTTATATACTAACCATTCATGCAATATCCACACTAAACTTAACTAAGTGAAATACGGTCGCCTCAGCGGAGTTTGGCCTCCTAGACTCGACTGACAGCACATGTTAGCAACTGTCTATATTGCGGGAAATTTCTTTCCAAACGCCTAAAGGCATTATGTGATGGAGGAGTCTATCTTTGTGTATATCGTCATACTCCTAAGTCCGCCGCCCCTCTGCTTTCTCCAAATCAACATCAAATCCGTTTTCTCGCTATTAGAATATATTGAGATTAGTACCACAATAATCTATAAAAATCAGTACAGTAGTTTGTTCAGTTTTGACAAAACAGTAGTTGACATTTGCCTGTCCAAAGGAAAAAATATTTTTTATAGCTAAAAAGAAAAGTTAACTATGTGAGAGCTGTACTTACCCACTTGTTACAAGATAAAATGATCACACTGTATAATGTGATTCACGTAACAAGCTTACCCCATAACCTTACGGGATTGTGTAAAATTTACTTCAATGCATATTTGGTTGCACAAACACAGGTTATTGCAATAATATACCCAGTGACCACCTAGAATAAAAAAATGCAGAGGTGAGGGTATCATTATTATATTTGACCAAATGAAATGAATTTGACGCTTAGTTGTATTCTTTGTCAGGATTCTACCTATAACAATGTCTTTTAACTTCGCCTTAAAAATTGCAAAAATTAAGTTTATATGTTTTAAGAAATCTTGTAATTTTTTTTAATGAAACCCTTGTTTTTCTCAGAGGATTTACTGTGCAAATTTGCATACCAATGGCAAGACATGGTACACTGATAATGTATAGATGCGTTGTTGAAATCTAGTCTTGAAACTAATGCAATAGTTATATTTTAATAATAATAATACATAGTTGCTTTTCTGCCCGATAACGTAGAAGATCGTCTAATGCATGTTTAGGTTAACATATATAGAGTGATTCGTGTAACATACTTACTCTTCTAATTTATGTGATTGTGTAATACTTGCTTGAGTGTATATTTGGTTGCATAAGCAGAGGTTCTTATTACTGTTGCTAATAATATTCGTGGAGAATGCTTAGAATAATAAAGGAGATGAGATTATACTCTTTATTAGATTTAATAATACGAACTGAATTTAAATCCTGTTTCCAAAATTACCAACATTAAATTTTTTAAACGTTCATGTTTGTAATGCTAGTAATTTTTTAATAAACAATCGTGAGTTTCACTCCGTCGCCTAAAGCATATCTCGTTTAAAATAAAATATTTATTTTCAGTATTTTTCATACAGCCAAACCCGCTCACTAGCAGCAAGAAATAGCGTACTGACTGATAGTGTTTCCAAGTGACGCCAGTATTCAAAATAATATAGTAGAGGCCGTTCCAATTGATAAGGCGAGAATTTTGTCAGACAATGCGATTGCTTTCGAACAAAGTCCTACCTGCTCATTGTGTCGTCTTAAGCTGGCATTGCCGTACGTCCGAAAATTTGAAGGTTTAACTATTAAACAGAGAAATAATTTTATGGGCCTTATAATGCGCATTTAAGTAAATAGATCGTTAAGGTTATTAGACAACAATTATTTATCACTGGATTCCAGAAACGATAACGTGTTACACAACGTAATGTTAATAGTTTCATTCGGATTAAAATTCTCTTGAGAAGGGCTTGCTGAACGCCACCGGTCATTTACCTGGCAGGTACCTGAGGACGAAACACAGATTACAACGCCCATTTTATGCCACTGCGCATTCATTGCTTAAGCCGTATCAATTTTAAGGGGCTGTACATAGTATTTTTCGGGCCGATTAAACGAACGAGCATTTAATGTATAGCTGTTGAAAGACAAAGCAGCACCTTCACACCTTTCAACGAAAACTTGTCTTGTCTCTTGTCTGTAATTCCAAATAATTAGTAAGCTGCGGGCGTTGATAACAAAAATTTAAAAAAAATCACAGACAAGTATAATTTTTTAACGTATGATTTATAATTACCTGAATGGGTAACACCAATTGTATAAGTTTGTCTTGAAAAAGACAGATTTTTAACAAATAAAAAAGCACAGGAAATAAACAGCACACGAAAGCGAGATGACAGGCGACACAGCCGACTAACAAGTAATGAAAAATCCAGTATTAACGGTACTCTAATAGTTACACTAACGAAATCTTTCTTGTAGAAATTCCAGTCATTTGCAAATTAATGACAAAATTTAATAAGAAACAAAAACTTCAATGAAAACAACGTAGGTACTAGGTTTCTAAAAATAAAAAATTATGTAATTGCTATTTGTTCACCTAGGGAAGAAAGTGCATCTGCTCCTCTCAACCCCGGGAGGAAAAGGTACTTTCGAGAAGTGAATATATTACATAATCATATTATTAAGTGGATAAATTCTAACGAGTCACGTGTGCTATATAAAATTTTACCAACACCTCAAAATTCAAAATATACATTGAATATGATTAATAATAATTTTTTTATGACATTTCTAAATTACATTGCTTGGTAATTTTTGCATTATTGTGGTTAAGTATTTTCAACATTGAAAACATTATTATATTTACCACAAGGCACGTTTACTGTGTGTTTATTGCCCACGTTGATTTATGGTTCTTTGAAGTCACAAAATAAGGGTACGAAAACAGGTAGACAGTTGAACCCCTGAAATAATAATAATAGTAGTAAGTTGTAATGTTGGTTGCGTTATAGCCAAAAGAAAGGGGCAGAATTGAAATCTGCACTTGGGTTAGATCGGCCTTAAACTTGTCGCGAGGAAGTGCGTTTAGTTCGGCGGTAACATTCCGTTGAATGTCTTCCACGTCGTCAAAGCGCCTTCCCTTGAGGGCAAATTTCAGCTGAGGAAACAGCATTAAGTCCGCTGGAGACAGATCCGGCGAATAGGGAGGATGTTCTAAGACTGGGACATTTCTTGTCGCCAAAAACGTCTTCACAATCAAGGCACAGGGGCATTGTCGTATAAAAGGTGCACTTGCCGGAGGCTGCCAAATGCGGCCGCCCACGTCGAATGCGTTTTAGTAAACGCGTTATGACACCCTTCTAGTACAGGCTAGTGACGGTGACACCCGGTGGCACAAATTCTTAGTGAATGATGCCTTGACTATCGAAGAAAGTGATCAGCATTGTCTTCACTTTCGATTTTTGGAGACTGAATTTCTTTGGCCTGAGAGACGTCTTCGATTGCCAGTTCATGCTTTGTGTCTTGCTTTCTGGATCGTACTGGAAGCACCACGACTCGTCACCAGTAACAATTGAATCCCGAAAATTTGGGTCACTGTTGACTGTTGCAATGAAGTCACGGGAGGTGTCCACTCGATGCGCTTTTTGCTCAGCGGTCAAATTGTGCGGGACAAATTTGGCACAGACCTTCCTTTTCTTCAAATCCTTCTGCAAAATGGTTCTAATGGTTACTCAGCTCCTGCTCCATCATTCTCAGTGTCAGTCGTCGATCAGCCGCCACAAGTGGTCGGACTTTTTCGATCGTTACGGGGTTTCTCGTTGTGATCGGCTTCTGATCATCGTAAAGGTCCTGCTGACCTTCACGAAATCTAGCAAATCACTCGAAAACGCGAGTACGGGACATGGCCTCATCGCCGTACACAGTTTTCAACATCTCGAATGTCTTCGTGGTCGTTTTCTACAATTTGAAACAAAACTTAATATTCGCTCTCTGCTCGATGTTTGACTTGTGTCACATATGACAGCTGCACTAACTTGTTCATTCGCATGCACAGCCTACCACTTAAGTTCTGACAGGATGCCGATTTAGCTATGTGTAGATGAAAGTTCCAGCTACAATTTGGATATGATTTGGAAGCAGTCAGTTTCTTATAGCGTCCCCAGTAGTGCCAATCCCGTTTAATATTTGTCCGACCTCGTATATATGTATGCACGTGTAACTACAATTTTGCAAAACAATCAAGCAAATATTGCTTTTCCCATTTAAAACTTATGTAGGTACGCGGGTACCTTAACACACACCTGCACAATGGATATAAAAATCTACTGTGCACATGAAGGTTAGAAGAATTTCAAATAACTACGAAATATACATTATGGTTTCTTCAATTGATTGGCTTAAACCAGTACAAAGTAAATAGTTTTAGACAGAGTATTGCTTATATCATGGCCATAAAAAGAATGGGAGGTCTCAAGTCAACGGTTACAATAGCTTTAATATTCTGGAGACTTAATATGGTAGCGTAAGTTATAGAAGCACTTCAATTACAACATGGAATATAGGAATTTTTAATCTCGTCTTTGTCGAATTTCCAAAATTTCAGTTTAATATAAAAACAGAGTTATGCAACAGACATAGATGAAATAGGTAAATGAAACAATTACTTAAAGGATAAACGCCATTTGCGGAGGAATTTTATTAACTATCTCCATTCGTTAAAGTCTATTTCTTATAATGGGGGTAATTATTTCTTGCAAGTTAATGCGACTGTAAATTTTGCTTGGGATGGTCTATATATCTACTTTAACCGAAAACAGGGTAGCCGTGCTGATCAATTTGTAGGCTTCGGTCATGTGTCAGGCACATCTGGCCATATATTGATGGGCCGCCACCGAAACTAGCGTTAACTTTCAGATTTCTCATGAAACACAAAAAATACATTCCCACAATATATAGCCGTTTGTTTAATTTAATTTTAAAACTAAAAAAACGTGGTATCTTATGATGACATGACTAAAGTAGTGAATACTTTTGTCTAGTTGTTTGACTTATAAGATTACAAAATATAAAGCACATACATTACCAACTCGAGAAACGTCTAGAGAAGGTGGGCGCTGTTTTCAAGGAAGCTTGAAGACGCTCACAAGGTTTGAGATAAAAGCTCTTATCAGTTGAAATGTCGTATGGCAAGAAACTTCAAGACCTGGCAAAAGCAGTGAAGCGACATTAACAAGGGGAATTGAAACCAGTGCAGTTCGGAAATAGAATTAAAAGAAAGTTTAATCGAGTATATTGCATGGAGGCGTCCAAATCATGGAAAAGGGATAACGCAGAAAAGAGTAGCAAAACGAGATAAAAGGTTAATCCTTTTTGTGGAAAATTGGCTTTCTTCCTACGAAATTAAGCTAACAAGTCAAACCACCAGGTAGGTGTTTAAGAAATTTAATGTGAAAATATTGACTTAAGCGTTAGTCTTTTCTTATATATGTATCTTAGATCTGTGGTTACTTCACAGTAAGTAGTTCCTGTACATTATATAATCTAACCGATTAGATTTCGAATTCCAAAATGTTTGATAACTTCTGGAATCCCATCAACTTGTTAAAAAACTTGGGCCGAGGTAAAATTAGACTTGCTTATCACTTGCAAGGCCTTATTAATTGTCTGCTCGTTACATACATTAAATGTATTATAGTTATTATACATATCACGTTCATTCTTTTATTCATTCATTAATTAATATAAACAGTCGGAATCGCAAGGACAAATTCCGAAGCCGAAATGTACCCAAAAAATTAAACAGTTATACTACCTTATGTGTTCTAACCGTTTATTTATATAATATAATCCCCCTAACAATCTAAACACTTGTTTGACATATTCTATATTTTGAATAATATTATTTTAGCAGGATAACTGCCAAGTACAACGTGTTCAAGCCCTATCTTCTGAAGTTTACAGACAAAAATTTTCTTTTGGTGCTCAGGGATATATTGCAATGGAATCTGTAGGTACTTTTTAAGAATATTCTTATTAAAATAATAGTATGCAGTTTGTAATATACTTATGTCATTTGCTTAAAATTGAACAGGTGAATGTATTTTAATTTTCCTTTAGAGCAAAAATTGTGTTTATTAATTTGCATGATTCATAGGCAATTTCAAGTCGTGCTGATTATATTTAATAAAATTTTCATGTAACCTTGCAACCGCACCAAATGAACAAAAGGAAATAGACACCAAAATAAAACATGTAAAAACTCTAATCTAGTGTACTTAAAATTTGACTTATACAATGAAAAACACAATAGAATTCCAATTATCCGAACTCTAATTATTCTAATATAATTACTTCGGGCTTTAAAATAAGTTATTTGATGTTAGTTACGATATGTAATCTTATATTGCACTAAAAAAGCGTATGTGTAAGATACGTAGCAAACGAGTCTGCCAAGCAGCCATGATTGTTGAAAATTTTCAGAGAAAATTTTTGTTTATATTTCTGCTTAATTCAAAGTACCTTTGCTGTATGCAACTACTTTTCGTAACTCAAATTTTTACAATGCTTATACTTTACATTGTATTGCACCTTTCAGCCCATAAGAAGTGAAAATTTGTACAAATATTATTCTTCATACTATCATGGGTATTTTTTAAAATACATATAATAAATAGTAAACAAAAAGTTGTAGAAATGTTGTCATGTCCTAACTAGGATAATTGTGTTAAAATCGCTATTTTGATTATTTCGTCCTCTAAAATGCACTTTGCTCCGTCTACAAGGTGACAATTTGTATAAACGTTATTTCTGGCAATCGATTTAGGAGAAACATGCTACAACCACCCTCTTTATCATTTCATTGATTAAAATGAACAGTTTCCTTGATAAGAAGTGTATGTTAAGTGATTTCGCTGAATTAGTCAGCACAAAGAAATAAAACTTAATGTTTAATAAAAAGGGATAGAAAAATCAGCTGTGATATAGCATTGTACGGGATTTTTCATTAAAAATAATTAGAAAACAGAGAAATGCCATCAGACGAGGAGACAAGTATAAACAATACAATGTCAACAAAAAAGGACAGAAAAATCAGCAGATTGAAGTAATAGAGCCATCTGCAATACTTTTAATAAACAAAAAATTAGTAAAAAACAATCAGAGGCGTGTACTAATATAAAATAATACAAGTATTCATATCAGCAGAATGAAGCAATATAGCAATCTAAAAAATAGTAGAAATCAGTCAGAGCAATGTCAAAATACAGACATATGCAGGGCAACATGATATTCTGTTGGTAAGTACATACCCCTATGGGTCTACTTATTCTATTTATTATTGTTTTTAAAGAAACTATCGAATAAAGCGTGGGACGTAGCCCACAAGTTCAGTGCGGTGCGGATTTCGCTATTCAGTCCGTATAAGATATAAATGAACTGCTATGCAAAAAATATTACAAAAATTATTTTTTAAATACAGAACATTTTTGAAAGGGAAATAACCAAGTGCATATTTGCCCTAAATTGCTAGGCTTTAATTATTTGTAGATTTGTAGATTTGTAGATTTGTAGATTATTAATTATATATATATATA